>VXBJ01006699.1:239518-286626 GCA_013400055.1 Nycticryphes semicollaris | reverse complement strand
GGGTGGGAGAAGGGAGGGGGTGGGGGGAGGGGAGAAGGAAGGACCTCCCACAGCCAACAGCAAAACACAGTCTCAGTTTTGGGCATACCATGCCAAAAATCTCCTTGTCCTATCTAGAGGAAAGGCAGGACCATTTTGGCTGCACCACCATCCCTCACTGGCTTTTGTTAGCAAATCTGGAGTGCCAAGAGGCGCAAAGATGTCATTTGCAGCCAGAGTTAGAGGGGAAGTTGTCTCTATCCCTCTGGCTTGGTCCACTGGTCCTTCCGTGTGCTGAACCTCGGCCTCATGGGCCATAAACCCATGCCAGCCAGCACCTTGGCAGCACTTTTGCCAGCCAGATGCTGCAGGAATATTCTGTAGCCAGTAGCACATGGAAAGCTTCCCCTAATTTACACCAGCTGGGAATCTGGCCCCTCTCTACTGCCTCCTGCTTGCCCATCCCTCTGTCTTCCAGCTCCTCCTCTGCTGAGGCTACTGTCTCCTTTTGCTGCATGGTGAGGAGCCATCATCCTGTGTCCACAATGAAACCCAGCCAGAAGGACCATCTGAGCCTCAAATGACCTTTTCCCAGAGAAGGGAATGGGAACATCTTTTCCAGCACCCCCCTCATCAAACAACATTTCCCCCTCCTCAACTGTTTGCTCACGGAGCCCTGCTTTGCAAGAAGCTGATGCCACACACATCCAGGGACAAGGTCCCTGAAGCTGCGGCAGTGTCTCCGAGGGAGACGCTTCCCACACGCTTGATCCTTAATGGAGCTTAATTGCTTTTGTCCATTAGAAGGAGGAAGGGGTGGCAGAGAGGGGAAGGAAAAAAAAAAAAGTTACGATCAACTTAATGAATTATTACATTTCAGAGAGACACGTTACCGAGCAGGGCAGCAGCGGGGGCTGGTGACATCTGAGAGTGGGTAGGCGATGCTGACAGATCAAGGATTGCTCAGAGCCAATTTGCAGCAGCGGGTAGAGATAATACTGTATGTGAGTGAGAACAGGGCCAGCGATGGTGACTGACAGCTGCTTGGGAAGACTCCAAGTCGCAGGCAGGGCGGCACCGCATCACCAAGAGAGCTGTGTCCCTGCCTCCCATTGAAGGGCTCTGCTCCCTGGTGTGTTTGGGTTACGTTGCCAAGGATGGCCCAGTTTTGCCTTGCAAAGAGCCCAGGGCTGTGCTGCCTGATGGGGTTCCTGCAAGAGGTGCAGAAGACCCAAGCAGAATCATAGAACTGTCTAGGTTGAAAGGGCCCTTTAAGATCATCTAGTCCAACCACCAACATAATTCTGATGAAAAACAACAACTCATTGCTAATCCATATCACTAAGCATAATGTCAACCCGTCTTTTGAATACCTCCATGGATGGTGCCTCAACCACCTTCCTGGGCAGCCCATTTATTTCAATGTTTGATAACCCTTTCAGTGTAAAAATGTTTCCTGATATCCAATCTGAACCTCCCCTGGTGCAACTATTTCCTCTTGTCCTATCACCTGTGACTTGGGAAAAGAGACCAACAATGCCCGCCTTTCTACGACCTCCTTTCAGGTAGCTGTAGGGAGTGATAAGGTCTCCCCTCAGCCTCCTTTCTCTAGGCTGAACAACCCCAGCTCCCCTCTGCAAAAGGCTTATTCTCCAGGCCCCTCACTCTTTGTTACCCAGAAAGCTCGGTTCCCACCAGCAACACCTCCGATACACACCTGGGTCTCCTTGCCCCAAATCCTGATGTCTCCAGCATGGAAATGTCCACCCATGACAGCTGAACTCCAGTCATGCCTACATTGTGTCACAACAGCCCTCCTCCATCCAGCATCGTAAAGTTGACGCATGCAGCAAATGATGGAGATGAGTGCTGAAGGTCATGGTGGGAGCTGGGGAGCAGTGTGCCATCTGTCCTCCTGCACATAAGGGCACCATCTCTCCACACACCATGCCCAGCCTGCCGGGGTGATTGGAGCACAGATGGTTTATTTGTCCTCTGCAGCCTCAGCATTCCCCTCACATGGCCTGAGAACATCTCTGCTCCCGACAGAAGACCTCGGTGGTCACCACCACGCCTTCCTCCCTAGCCTCCCACACCCTCACTCACACCACAGCAGTGATGCTATTACTACATCAGTGTGTTCTTGCCAAAGGACTGGAAAGTCCAGGTCTCATTTTAATGGGATAAGAACCCACAGGAATGCATGTAGCTAGAAAATAGGCCCCCTTTTATGAAAAGAAAAAAAAAAAGTTAATCCCTCTTTGCCACTGTTAAAAACGCTTCCAATAAATCAGATACCAAATGGTCTTAAAACAATGCAAGGCAACAGAAAGGATGGAGTGGGAAGAGGAAAAATAGTGGATTACACACTAAGGATGAGGTAACAGTACCATGCTGCTGTGAAAAAAAATGTATATAACAGGATGTATAACAAGGAACACCATCTGTAAGACATCAGGTAATACTGCTGCTCTCCTTAGCACTCGTGAGGTCTCAGCTTATGGCTCTGACTCAGCTTTGAGCACCATAATTTGAGGGAAAAATGCCTTTGATTCCAAGAGGGCGCCAGGGAAGGTTATGGGACAGAACTGACAACAGACGTTTTGGAAAACACGGATGAGACAGTTGCAAACCAGGGGGATCAGATGGTATTTACCCAAGAGGTGTAAAGGAACTAAAGCAAGAGTGTTGAACTAACTGTGCAGTCTGTAACCTGGTGCTTCAACTTAAACAGACGGTGGCAAGAAGGCACAGCAGAACCAGCATTGCAGACTGAGATTATTGCACTGAACTGACAGCAAAGATTAGAGCAAGGAGCCCAAAAGGTACAAAAACCTCTACAGGGGGATGATGTCCTTTATAGGTCTTCTGTGAGGGAGGCAAAAAGTTTTCAGAATAAGGGTAACTGCTTGATTTATGTTAACTCAGATTCCCAGAATCCAAAAAAGGTTGGATAGAGCTCTGAGCAACATCATTTAGTTGAAGATGTCCCTGCCCATGGCAGGGGGGATGGAATAGAGGACGTATAAAGGTCCCTTCCAACCCAAAACATTTTATCATTCTGTGATTCCTTAACAAAGTTGGATTTTCTTGAGAAAGTTTGCCCATAAAGTACTAAATAGTGAAAATAATTTAAAAAACCAAACCCAAACAAAACAGAAACATCCTATTTCTTGTATTCCTTTTTAGTTGTGGCCATTAGCTCTGGATCAGCCCTGTGTACTTTGGTGAGAGTTACGTGTTCACCGCATTGTGACAAAGCTGCAGCAAGAAGTGGAGTGTACAGCTGACTATGCTAAAGAGAGCACATTTATAGAGCACCAACAGACAAGAGTTGTGGAATGAAAAGCTGACAAGCTGTTGGCGACATCAAATGGTAAAACGGGAAGAAGCTGGGAGATACCAGCCCTGAGATTACCCATTACATCACTGTCCCACTTAAGAAGGGCAGATGCTGATGGTTACTTTCTGTTTTGGAGAAAGGCTGTGATTTAAATGAGATTTTCATATAGGTCTGTCACTTCAGCCAAGTCCTAAAGTGGCTTGTATTAGACAGGATTGATACCAAGCAGCATGACCAATTCAGAAAGACCCCACCATGCCAGTTTGCATTGACACCCCATGCTAAGTGGAGAAGTGAATAAAAATAGAGGCAGAAAAGAAAGGCAATGACAACATGAAGACACAGGGAGAAGGCAGTCCAAATGGAAAACTGCTTCCACAAGCAGGGAGCAGACAGAGAGGCTCCAGATGAGAAGCCACCAGTAGCCTAGTCAAAGCTCCCAGCACTAAAGAGTTCCTTTTATAAGCTGGTCCCTCAAAGAGATATGGGTCATCATGGCTCCACATAGGGCCTAAAGCAGCAGGGACAGGGTCACTGTTGGCCAGCTGTGTAATGGGATCCCCCAGGTCCAGGCTTGGGGCAGCTTTGAAGATGAAGTTCAAAAATTCAAATAATTGGTATTTGATGGAGACCCAGAGCAGCAATGGAGACACTGAAATGACTCAAAGCAGTGAAGAACACAAGAGAACTTAGACTTAGCATCTGCTGATGGGGAACACAGCCCACTGAATAGCAAGAATTTGAAATACCTCCCCTCTTCGCTCCAGTAATCACCATTTCTTGTCTACAGTTAGCTTCAGTCAACAGGTTCCCATTCATCCAGGAACAGGATCATCGCTTGGGAACACGGTTGGGCATCAGCTATACCCTGTTGCAAAGCCTGTCCCTCACCAATGGATCCCAGCAGAGGTGCAGATGTCTAGATCAGCCTCTGCATTTCAGGGTGGGATCAGCCCCTCTCCCCATGCTTCATGCATGTTCTCCAAGAATAAGAAGTATATCACAGTCAAAGTGAGAAAACCACACGTGAATGCTTACATTGTGTTCAGCTCAGCCCTGCTCAACCTTTAAAAAAGGAAAGACAAGTTTTCCACGACATTTGTGTTGCACTCAGAGTAGCCAACAGTTTTGAGAGCTTATTGTTTTGAAGCAGAGAAAAGTAAATGACAAAGAGGAGAAACATCCCCGGGAGAAGGGAGCCTCTGATACTCCAGTTGTAGAGTCTCAGTTTCAGGATTTTTCCAAGGGTAACAATGCCGGGGTTTGCATCTCTGTCCCCATTGCTCAGAGAAGCCTGTTGGTCACAACGTTGCACCAAAGGCAGCAATAATATGACAAACCCATGCTGCAAGAAATCTACATAGAGGTGGCAGAGCTTCTGGTAGCCCCAGCAGCAAAAAGCAGAGATACAAGCTCTGGATTTTATTTCCCTCTTATCAGGCAGGGTTGGTATGAGTAGCACAGCTTCACTGCTTCAAGAGCCCCGGGCTTTGTTCGCAATCGCTCCCACTGGCTCATGCAGTGCTGGGAAAATGTCACTCCTCCCCTTCCCTGCTATGCTCCAGTTTTTATCCTCTGTAAGCAGAGAACAGTTTTATAATGCCCCTTCACAAGTGATAGCGATCTGCAGATGAAAGGCATGGGGCCAGTGCTGCAGGTGAGTTACAGCACAAGAAAAAAAAAATCACAGATTTTCAACATTTCATCACATTCACTTCCCAGGCACTTCCAAACACTCTAATTGATGCCTTCAACACAAAAATACAATGAATTCAGAACCAACCATCAAGTGTGAAACACAAAATGCAAATGCTAGAGATGTCATCTCACCACTGCAAAACAAACAGCCACCTACACGATACAAAGAACTGATAGCACTATGTGATCCATTTGGGGCATCCTGTCCACTTCACCCAAAAGGAGTGTCCAGCACCCCCTTGCAAAGTTAGACCTGGTCATGGAGTAACTGGGCATCTCCAAAGCCATCCACCAAGTCAAACAGTTGCAGCCACGGCCACACGATTGCTGTCATTAACCAAGATGATGGAAATTACAACTATCTGGAACAAACAATTCCAAAAGCAATCTGTGAGCACGAACTATCTGCCGAGTGCTTTGTTGAGAGGATCAAACCCAAGTCTTTTCAACCTCAGCCTGCAGACAACGGGCAGTCCACAGAGCAGATTTGCAGGGAGGCACAAGTAAGAGGAAATCTGAAGCAGTTGAGACACACTGGCAAATGACTTGCAAAGAGAAATCAAAGTGGAAAGTCACCAAGTCATCGCTTTGTTGTGGATTTTTTTTTTTTTAATCCTGTCCGTCTGGCTGTAAGCAGAGTCGTTACTCCCTGTAACACCAAGGGATACAGCACACCAGACACGCGTGTCTCTTGTCAGGCAGCTTGTTTGCAAAGGGCTTGGGGGCCCTCCGCAGAAAGGTGGTACAGCAGAGCAAGGCAGAGAGGCACTCATTGAATATGGATGCCCACCTGGCTGCTGAATATAGATGAAGATCTCAAAGGCTCCTTTGCTTCACTTATGTTCAAATACCACATTGTTGACACAAGAGCTTCCCCGGGACAAAGTGACAAACATAGTCATTTCTCACTATGCGTGACCCCAGCAACGTGCATCCCATGACAGTGCCGGGGGACCTGGCAGGAGGCATCACAGCCCCCCCTCCCCATTACACCCACACCTCCATTCAGAAGCAGCTCCAGCTAGTGAATCCCCAAACACACAATGGGCATAGCCATTTTTACATCTCATCCAAGCCACTCCCTGAGATGCTGCAACCATTAAAGAGAAAACCCGATGATTTTTCCAAGCTTTTGTGCTTCCAGTGCAGTATTTCTCAGGCATGTTTGTTGGCATCTTGCTGTCCCCTCATGATCTCCCCACAAGCCTTCCTACATTGTGGCAATGCGTCTCCCTGCTTTCCTCTCCACAAACCGCCTACCTTCAAGACATTAATCCTCTTCCCAGAGTTTTTTGGCTTCAAACCACCTGATCTAGCTTGACCGCACGGTGCCCGGGTTTTGTGTAGAGCTGGCAAAAAAACCCTGCCTCCATTGAAAATGTACATTTGTTCCTTCAACGCCCTTATTATTAATTGCTATAAAGCTTAATTTTATTCATCGTTTGTTATGCCTCAAAACTGGATGGGAAAAAAATTCAAATTAAGTGAAGTGAAAAGATTTCAGAGATGGTACAGAAGGCTCCTGAAGGAGCTGAAGAAAACTCTCCGGAGACTGGGAACGCAGCGCTAACCCAACCTGAAAGAAAGAAGATCTTAAGACAAAGAAATCTTGCCAAATTGATCCTTTAATTATAACATTAGTCGTTTCTTTCAAAGCCTTAATGCAAGAGCTGGGGGTGGGGGGCAGAAAAGACTTAAAGGCAGAAAAGACTTAACATCACCAGGATGAGTGGAAGCAATTAGGAGGATTTAAATTACTCTCTTGTTTGGTACAAGGCAGATGGATTTCATTTTTCTTGCCATCATGCTCAACTTCTTGCTCTGCCAGCAGCTTCCAGAGGTCTTCTCCTTGGCAGAGCCAAGGACCCAGCCTTCCCAGGTTGGCCAGCATCCCCTTCCACTCTGCACCCACTCAGCTATTGCTGCAGACCACAAATTCCAGTGATTATAGCAGCTTTGTCACCCTGGAAAGGGCCTGGAAGTACAAGACTGGATAGGGAAAAGGAGCTCACAAGGTCTACAGGTCTACCTCAACAGGAGGACGCTACCTCAACAGGAGGAGGCCTTTACTGCAGGAGCTGAGGAAAAGGAGATCGAAAAGAGTCAAAACAGAGCCTGTCTGGTATCAGAAACACTGCATGAGTCCTCAACATTATACCTCCAAGCACAGCTTATTTTTCATCTTCACTCTTTCATTTTCTTGCTCCCAGCAAGCAGCTAGACCTAAACCATCTTATTGCCAGGAGGGGCAAAACAGGCAGGACCTCTGCAGTGACTAGAACAGGCAAGCTGTGGTCATCACTGGGATGGCACTACTGCTGCCGTAACACTGTGCATGCCACAGGTAGTGGGGACCAGCCTGCACAGCTCTCACCCGGTCTCTGTTGCTCTGGAGATGCAGCATGTACCCACAAATCCAAATTGTTTCACACGAGAAGCAACTGAACAAGAAATCCACATTTCACAAAGCTTTGCAAATGTCCAGGATGGACACATGCAGCTTTTGCATCCCCTTGACACAAAGCCAACTGACTGCAGGGCACTGTACACAACAGGCCCTTAACCACAGGGTGGGAGGAGGTCCCATCCACCCTCCTGCCCATCCCACAGCAGAGATGGCTGCAGCATGCAATTCTCTCTCTGCACTGCAACAGTTCTCCCTGGGAAGAGGTGCAAAGCTGCAGGTGCATCCTGCCCCACCACAGCAAAGTGCTGGATGACAGCAACCTTGGGACACAGGACAGCAGCAGGCAACACTTGATATAAGCCTCAGGATCTTCCCAAGCTCCCAAATCCACCAGCTGCCATGTGGCAGAAAACACGGCATTTGAGCTGATGCTCCATCCTCGCTTGCTCCCACTGACTCTCTTCTGCCAGGATTATTTCGGTAGCTTGTGTGGCTTTAAAAGCTGAGCAGTCACATCTTCTTGGGCTTCATACCTGCAAAATGCTCTCAAAGAGGAATAGGGCCAATTTTTTTTTTCCTTCCTGCTTTCAGTTGGAATTAATTGATCCATAATTGCACCCATAGAGGGGGAAAGTTAATAGACAAGTAATAAATGCCAAAGCCCCAGAAGAACTGGCTCTCCAAGCCCCTGCCTGGAGCGACTCCATCTCCTCTTAATAGCGTTGCATGCAATTCCAGTGCATGTGTATGTGTTAGTATTTAGAGAGAAAAATCAAGGAGCCTCGGTGTGATGGAAATCATTTCTTTTCCTCTCCCACATACTTTGTGCTTAGGAGCAGATGGATCCAGGCTGTTTACATCACGGAGGTCATGCCTCAGCTTAACAGTTGGGGAACTGACTGTTGGGAGAGATGCGCATCGCAACCAAAAGATTGCTAAATCTGGGCTCTGGCAAACTTCTGATGGTGGCAAGTTAAACATACAAATGTCCTCCTGCAGCCTCTTCATATTCAGGACCAGCCTTGGGTGTTTGATTGTTTCTCCAAAGAAAACCACTGCTGAGACAAAGCGAGGGCAGAGAGGCAGCTCTGCAGCAGCTCACAAGAGCGAACTTTGAGAAGGCGGCTAGAAAGCCCAAGTGGCCTTCGTTTTTTGCCAGTGTAGATGGTGCTGTTTGCCACCAACGTGTGTCCAGGTTTCCACAAGTGAGCTACTAGGACTCGCTGTTCACCGCTGTGCCCTAAGTTAATAGAGCAACTGTGATTTCAGCTAGCCAGGCATGGCTGTCTGTCCTCCCCAAATCAGTGTCATAATGCTGGGGAAAGGTCTCCTTCACATGGAGTTGTTTCCATGGAGCTTGTCCCCAAAGTGACTTTCCCCTCCCATCTCAGCCCAGCCTCAGGGCGTGCAGGGGGATCCAGCCAGACTCTGGCTGCTCATCCAGCTCAGAGACTGGGGGATGGAAAGGTCACCCTTCCCCTCCTGCAGCAGAGCCAAGTGCTCTCTTCCAGCACAAGAAGATTGTGAGAAGTGTTATAAACAGTAAAAACTAAGCAAGCAAAGCGAGGAACGAAGCCCTTCTTATTGCACTCTAGGATGGGTGTTGTCTGCATGCAGAAGTACCTTCTCCTGCCTGGCATTGCTCTCTCTGTGGCTCCGACAGCAGCTTTGGCAAGAGGAAGCTTTGCCACTGTCAAGCTACTGCAATCACTGAGCCCCAGGGGATGCCTGTTGCTGTGGCCATGCAGGAGGGCACCTGAAGTGGCCTTGCCATCAGGTGGCAAGCCCAGCTCGCCACCTCCACTCACCTCGCTCAGCCCTCCAGGGAGCTGAGCAGTCATGCTTTTCCCTAGGTATCTGGCACACCATGAGAGCATCTCCACTGCCAATTAGGCCACCCACCCACTTGCATCCTTCCCCAATACAAACCCTATTAGCAATAAACAAACAGTCGAAATGCCAGCCGGTGCCTGGGAAGAGCCCTAGACAACTGCATACAATTCAGCAGGTGCAGGATCAGCTGCTTCGCACAGTCCTGGCACAGGAACGCGTTGAGCGTGGACCAGGGCATGAGCTGGGCATCTCAACACCCACCCTGTATTTCTCCTGCCAGTGGCTGGCTTGCAGGCCAGAGCAGTGCTATCTGGCTGTACCCCAAGGCTGTTTTCAGCATCGTATTAGCACCAAAGACATCAGTGTCCACACAACATGCTACGTTGACACACTTTAAAATTGAAATAAGGGGCTTTTCCAGTGGCCTAGCCCTGAGCTTCCTAATTTCCCTTCTCTGGGCTTTTGTAGGAAAGTTCCTGCTTGACACTGACACCCAGTTGGACTTTGCTCAAATTGCAAGCCGGATAAGAAATGTAAAAGCCACACAACACTGTCTGGATGGCTTCATCCTCCATAAGAGCTCCCTCCCTGCAGGGTAGCATAAAGTCCTTCCTGCACCCTTTCCCCAGAGTCCCTGGGCTCAGTCAGACCACAGACGGAGAGCTGGGGAAATTAAATCCACCAGCAGACCCCAAAGTCCAGCCTGCCTCTTCAGAAGCACTTTTGAAATCACCACCACCCCACCTGAACTCACAGGGACACTTAGGACAGTGATGGAGATGACCAGGGCCAGTCTCCTTATTGATCCTTGCATCTAAGGGACTTCCAGCTGGCCAAACCAGTGTTACAGTGATGCTTTTTTTTTTTTTTTTCCATGAGAGGCAATTAGGAAAAAATTACCTGTTGCTGGGCACAGGGTCCCTGCTGCCACCTGCAGCAAGGGCAGAGGAGTCCACATCCCTCTCCCAGTGCAGGAGAGGGCAAGCTCTCCCTAGGCACCAAGCCCTGCCTGCCAGCGGTTGAGGATGTGCTGATGCAACCACAGTTCATTGTCATGGAGACAAGAAGCCTTTTTCTTTCCAAACCCAGTTTAATGGCTTGGATTAAAACATCCTTTCCCTTGTGAAGAGCAGAATAAGGATAGATGTGTTGTCCCTGTGTTCCCAGCTTGTTCATGTGCACCCCAGGCACACTTACCAGTGCGCACACCCCACTGGTGCTGGACACATCCTTCCCAGCCACGGCCCACACAGAGTGGACATGCCCTGCGTCACTCTCATGCATGCCCCAAACCCATCCTAATCCATACCTACCACACTCCATCAGCCAACGCACCCCACAACAAACACATTCCAGACTCAAACACATTTCCATAAGGCCCTGCCATGTCCCTCCCCTCCAACAGGTCAGAAGATTGATGCTGACCATTTCTCACACGTGACCAAAACCATGAACTCTTCAGCAAGGAGAAACAACATGAAAGCATATTCAGGGCTACCCCTGTTCCAGCTCCCCAGAAAGCAAAGGAGCTAAGCAGAGTCAGGGAGTGATCCCTTGCTGTGGAGCAGGCAAGAGTGTACGGGACAGGGGAAACCAGATACTGAGGTCCTGGGGGGCACAGCAGTATCAGGGGCCAACCTCAGCGCTCAGAGATACATTACAGGCATGGCTTGGAGGCAAAGGACAGCATCTCGCTTACCCTGACAGCACTCCCAGGACAAGGTTGAGGACAAAGAAGGATCCAATGATGATGAGGGGGATGAAGTACAGCCAGTTCCACGTGGCTCCTAAGGCATCATTGGTCTGGAGGAGAAAGAAAAAACATGTGTGACATTATCTTCAACACCAGCACCTGCAGCAGAGGGAGGGTGTGTTAGCTTCAGGGTAGTGCTGATTCTCCCTCCAGGCTGACCACACCAGGCTCCTCAAGGTGATGTGGCCATGTCTACTGAGCCTTTATGTGCACCAGGTGCTGCCTGTGCTGGGAGCGTCTGACCAGCAGTGCCCTGATGCACCTCAACATCCTGCCCCAGTGACACTCTCTTCTGTGGTCTCTAATCCTCATTGGGCAAGACTGCTCTCCTCTGCCTCCTCCTACCATCCCTGCAGGGACACGGGGGCTGTACAACAGTGCTACAGTCTCTCAGTGATGAGCAGAGGTCCAGGGGTGTGCAGCCCAAAATTTTGGTGTCAAGGGCACAGGGACCACCCTGAGCATGTCTCCCCTGGCAGCTTGATTTGGTGCTCCCCTGCACATCCCACCCTGCAGCAGCAGCACTGGCTGAGCATGGCGCTGGTTAAAAGCGAAAGATTTATAAGGTACCTCAGGGCCAGGGAAGCTGGTGGCTAGAGAAGAGGCAGCCAGTGCTTGTCCTTCCATGCACAGGGGGAAAGCAACTGGTGTGGACAAGCTCCACATATTCACATGAGCATTTTGTGGATGGCATCATCGGTAATAAATCACAGATACCCTCCCATCCTGGCTGTGGTACCCCCAACCTCGAGGAGCTGACAGCAGAGGGGAGCTCTAACTTCAGGGCAAAGCCCGACAGCTAGGAAGCCTGCTGGCAAGCCCTGCTCTATACCTCCAGACGTTTAATCACTGAGGCTTTTAATAAAGTAGTGCCCCTCTGTACCTCGCAGCTGCTTCCCAGGCCCCATTTGTTCTCCAGTGTCAGGCACGGCACACATGACGCCGGGCTAGAGGGTGATGTGGCAAAACGTGACTGTCTGGGGGAGGTGGTATCAATCTTGTTGCAATGAAAGGCTCTTTCTCTTTTCTCCCTCTTCCCCTCCCTCCCCGTGCTAATTAAGCCCTCATCTTCGTCTGAGTCATTGTCACCACATCTCCCGGTCAGCCAGTGCAAGAGCCGAGATGAGGCTCTGCAAGGGAAGAAGCTTGTCTCTAATGAGGGAGAGAAAGTCACTGTGCTAGAGTCTTCCTCTGGCAACCAAGGTGTCATCAGGAACCTTATCTGGGCATCCCCACCACCCTGACACTGAGCCCAAGGCAGGAAGGGCAACGTCAGTACATCCCACTGGAGGCATTGACCACAGCAGCAGCAAGGGGGATGTTGTGGGCAGAGACCCCAGTGCTGAGGAGCTGCTGCCAGCAAGCAGCAATAAGGACTTTGAGGCTGGGGAAAGCACCTGGAAGGACTCAACGCCCCCCTCTTTTGGCCCCAGGGAAACTGCACAAGTCTTCTCTAGGTCTTGCAACTTTCAAGAGCCCCAGTCCACAACCAGCCCCTTTTCTCAGGGCCATGTGAGAAGCAAGTGCAGGGAGGTGGGAATGATGCATGGGAATCCCATATAGCCAGTGCTCATCACTGCCCTCCAGAGACACCCAGGTACTGTGCTCTGTTCTAACAGCACACTTTGCCATGGCATCAGCTTCCAAGGCATCACGCAACCCTTCGGCCCAACCCAAGTCTGGCTGGGCTTCAGCTCCCTGCCAGGATGCCATTGGGTACCTGTGCCAGGGTTGCTCACATTTGAAACTGGCTCCAGCCCAAAAATCATGGGCTTTCCCCAAGATCCTTGAAACAGGGGATGCAAAACAGATGAGCTCCTTTCCTACAGGAGAAGGAGACGTCTTCCCCCATGGTTGGAGATTGCCACCCCTCCTTTGGCATTCTCCCCTCTTAAGAGAGAGATACACATTGACGTGCAGCAGGAGATGGAGTGAGAGACAGCAATGAGATGATGGAGTAGAGGGCAAATTTCCCCGGGGTTATCAGGCAGTAATAGCAGCAGCAGCACCCAGACCACCTCTTCCCACTGCAGTTTATGGACATAGCCAAAGCTGGTGGCACGAGGAACACTCAGGTGGGAAAGCTGAGGCAGCAGCTTAGCAGGGACCTGCCAGGATAGGCTGTGATTTCTACCTCTATGTGCATTTGTGTACCCAGCTCCCATGGTGGTGGAGGTAAAGGGAATTCGAGAAATTTTAGAGGTTTTGCAAGGTTACATGTCCAGCATTGCTAGCAGCCAGTGGCTCCCACATACCCAAGAACACACTACTGACCACAGCAAGCTCAAGAGTGGTCCCAGCCACCCAGGATGATGTCAGCAGGCCCAGAAACAGTCCTGCCCTGAGCTGCCATTGGGGTGCCTTTGCTGCTGCTAGCTTTGCCAGGACCCTTCAGCACCAAGATAAAATTTCCCAGGGCACATCCCAATTCTCCCTACAAACTCAGGAGCTGGTGATGCCCAGCCAGGCTGCAGTGGTTCCAGCCTCTCATCTGGTACCTGGCTCAGCCACTCCAACTACAAAATTTGTCCTTTTATTCCCCAAGAACCTGGAAGAGTTGCTCTAGCACCTTGTCAGCACCCAGGCTGCAGAGGGTCCAGGTGGGGAAACAAAGGGTCTTGCTAGGGAAACACAAGGGGCTTGGCATTTCTCAGGCTCTGCATCTTCTACTGCCTCTCTAGCCTGTGGCATAAAGCATGTCCACAAAGCATCCAATGCAGCAGGGCACCAGCACACAGAAGAGCACACACGTGTGCACATGTGCGCACACACACACACACACGAGCATTCCTATCTCTCCACACCCAAAGCTGAAGATCATCTGCCAATGAAACCAAAGAAACCACCACCCCTGGCTGTGTTTGCCTGAAAGGGAGTGCAGACTGCCAGGGTCTCAATGAACTGCTGATCTCATCATGTAATCTCCCCTCGATGTTTGTCAACTCAACCTTAAAAATTCACTATTCCCACTGGAATGCTCCTCAAGCGGATTCTCTAATGGCTACTCTCATTTTCAACTTAAATTTATTTGTGGTCATTTTATATATGCCCCTGTTCTTTTACCAGCATTGACCTTTGGCTGAAATACTGTTTCCCATCCTGATGTATTTATAGATAGCTATCAGGGCCAACCCCAGCCTCTGCTTTGTTAGCCAAAGCAAGGTTCCTCCAGTTCTGTCTCTTATGAATGGCTTTCCCTCCCTCATTTATCTAAGTAGCACCTTCCCTGCTCCAATCCACACTCAGTTCATCTTCCCTGGATACAGGAGGCCCGAGTGAGTGACTCTGATGAGTCCCGCTCCATTCCTACATGATGTTACTGAGGCTTTGACATCCTGCCTGCAAACCTCCCTGCTCCTCCAGGACATTGCTGACCTGCAGTCACCCTGCGCTCACTGGCTTATCCTCTCCTCCTACTCTACACTGCTACTTCCCAATTAGCAAAACCTGGGCTCCTAGGAGATATCTTTGCTGTTACTCAATAAGCACATGGCTTTCCATTTCTCATAACATCCCACATCTCTTCCTCCAGCCCTCAAACTCCTCCAGCCCACGGTGGCAGCCTCTGTTCCCTCAGCTCTGTCTCCAGCCAGTCAATGCTGGAAGCTGGAAGCAGGAAAATGTGCGACTCAACCACAACAAGCCCTGCCAGTCACCATCAGCCACTACGTCCCCTCAACACAACCCAGGGCCATCCGGACACTGCTTGTCTCCCTGTCAGCCTTGAAGAGGTCCTCTTCTCCATCCCCTCTTTTCCACTTCATAAACACTTTCCCAGAGCAAAAGCTTTACTACTACAAAGAGCAGCTCTACACGTTTCCAGGTCTCTGATGCCAGGTTAGCCTGGAGTGACCTACCTTTGGCAAACCCATGACTCATTTTCATCTTTTGCCTTCCAAACCTGTTCCAAAATGGCATGCGATTGAGGTCAGGCTTACAGTCCTATTCCTGCCTGCTTTACGTTTTTTCCTCTCCTCCCCCCGCTTTTAAATATAGGTATTGCATTTGCTATTCTCCAGTCAGATGGTGCCTCCCCCAACTCGATGGAGTTGTTAAAAATACTTGTTACCAGACCTGCCATTTCATGTGCCAGCTCCCTCCAAGCATGGGGAGGGGAAGCTATCCTGAGCGCCAGGCTGATGGATGCGATGGTCTCAACGCTTGGCTTCCACATCAGCTGCACTTGTGCCTTTGTCCTCATTCCCACTATCCAGCCCTTTATGTTGCCTCTGTCTTGGTGTTGACCAAAAGCTGGGGTGAAATAGCCATCTCTGTCCAAATCTCCCCAGCCATCATTTTACTATACCTTGCTTCCATCTGCAGAGTTGAGGACCACTCTCTGCCCCTTTGAGCATTCTTCATGAGGTCTGTGTCTGTGTTCTTTTGGCAGCTCCCGTAGCACTTCTTAACTTCTTTGGCACCAAGATGTAGTTGTCTTGACTAAGCAGCCCCTTTTGCCATCCCTTTGAGGCATTGTTTTTTCTTAACATCCCTCCATAGGCAGTGGTTTATTGCCTTGGTCTGCTGCACCTTCCCATCTTTTTTTTCCCCTTTGCTGAAGGTACCAGGAGACCCTCACGTGCAGAGGTCAGGGTAGACACAGGAAGTTCAATCCCCAAATTACATGAATGCTGTAACTTCTTTAATGAAGAAATTCCTTCCTCCTGCCCCTGGCTCGCTGTGCTGGAGATCAGGTCCCATTGCTCAGCCAAGCCCTTTGGGAAAGGGAGAAGCTGCCTCACGGCTAATCTTTGTTGCTTTTTCCCTTCCTGTTCAGACAACCAGCTTTTTGATATGCACCCCACCAGCCTAAACTGCCCAAGCTCTCCCATGGCCACCAGACTGAGAAATGTGTTTGTTGCTGTCTCCAGGCATACATGACACACCAACGCAATCAAAGTGAGCCTGCTGGTGAAGACTAGGGAGCCACAGCTTCCCCAAAGGCTGGAAGGTGCCCCTTCCACCGTTTGCACCTATGCACCCAAGGGTGTTTCTCATGCCAAGGCGTCAGTGGAGAACCCCAGCCAGAGTCAGAGCCCAGTTCACCACCACACTCACACCTTGGACACAACCCATCCCATCGCCAGCGAAGCCTCCCAGCCTATAAATGACACCACCAAGGAGTGGGAGCAGGACCCTCATGGGGGAATGGAGCCTACATGGCAGGTACGTGGCAAAGGAGTCCTTGTTGGCTCCCGCTTCTCAACCCCCAGCCCGGGATTATTCTTTCATCAGCTCTTGTGTTGTTTTTTGGTGTGGTTTGTTNTTTTTTTTTTTTTTCTTGCAAAGGGCGGGAAAAGGCGCAGGGAGCTGCAAAAGCAGGTCTCACTCGGGGGGCTAGAAATCTAAAGAAATCTAAATATATACTCGAGCCGAATGCAAAGCACAAGCTTGCAGCCCACACGTACCCTCCCTCGGGCTGCATTCACATGGGAAACTTTAGGATTTCTTTGCTATAGGGGAAGGGCGGGGGGGGAAATTAAAGGAAAAAAAAAAAAAAAAGCCTTACAAATTCAGTCTCTCCTACCTAAAAATAAACAGAAAGTGAGTTCTGCCTGTACAGGCTCCTTTAATGTCCACTCATTGCCCACCAGCTCAGGGAGGGGAACTGGGGACTGAGGCTGTGGGCACTCAATTCATTTGGGGAGCAGCAGGACATGGGAAGACACTAGACTTCATTCGCCCAGTGATCTGCCTTCATTGACTCTCCAGAGCCTAGACACAGGGCTGAGATCCCACTTCAGGTTCTACAGATCTCCATGACCAGTTTGGCCAACATCAACTGCCCGTGCTGATGCCCCATAGGTAGTGGAGCCCTCTGTCAAAATTCATCTGCATTAGGAGAGAGCCTCTGTGATTTCTGTTTTATTCCAGGCCAAACTAGCACATAATCAGATTGAGGTAATATACATTCATTACTGTAACCAACTGGCCATGAATGCTCAGGGGATAAGGCAGTGGTGCGCTATGGGAGTTGGGGGGGAGTCCATGGGACATTCAGCAACACAGGTGGCCCCATCCTACTCTCATTGTAGCCCTTTGCCAAGGATCACCTATTCCATGGAGAGGTCCCACAGGGATCTGCAGCTTTGCCTGTATTGCAGGCAGTCTTTAATGGGCAGGTACAGGGTGACCAAACTGCCCCAACCAACGCAGCCAGGCAGAAGAGGTCTGCCTGTCCCCCGAGCTTCAATCCCAGTGAGGGGGCTTGGGCACGATAGAGAATCACAGAATCATGGAATTGTCAGAGTTGGAAGGGACCTCTAGAGATCATCTAGTCCAACTCCCCTGCCAAAGCAGGATTGCCTAGAGCACATTACTCAGGACTACATCCAGGCCAGTCTTGAAGGTCTCCAGAGAAGGGGACTCCACAATCTCCCTGGGCAGCCTGTTCCAGTGCTCCATCACCCTCACCATAAAGCAATTTTTCCTCATACTCAAATGGAACTTCCTCTGTTCCAGCTTGTGCCCATTGCCCCTCATCCTGTCACTGGGAACCACTGAAAAGAGTCTGGCTCCATCCTCCTTCAACCCACCCTACGGATACTTGTAAACATTAATAAGGTCTCCCCTCAGCCTTCTCTTTTCCAGACTAAAGAGTCCCTTTCTCTCTAAAAAGCCAGGATCTCAGGAGGTTTTGCCCTGGATGCATTGCCTGACTTCCCCAGGACTTCCTGGTGGCTTGCTTCCCAGCACAGCGACAGAGCAGACCTGCTGGGACAGCAGGTGTGAAAACACCACAGCTCCCATGATTTGTATGCCAGATCTTCAGCTTGGCAACTCTCGATGGACTTTGCCTGATGGTGACACGAGCCATGCTCCCATCACTGCTGATGCCATGCCCCCAACAACACTTCCGCAGCCCCCAGCCTGATCCTCCCTGCAAACTACGGCTGCATCCAGCTGAGAAGCACACCCAGGCCAGCAGGAACAGCCTCAAAATCTCCATACGTCAGCAAAAACGAGGGGAGGGAAATGAAAAAAAAAAACCAAACACCATATAGGAGATTCCCTGGCCTAACCAATTCTCTCAAGACCTTGACACCCGCTGCTGCTCTCCCCAGCACAGTAACAGATCTCTTTCTTCTCTTTAATAGCGGTAATTTAA
Source organism: Nycticryphes semicollaris (assembly GCA_013400055.1). NCBI lineage: Eukaryota > Metazoa > Chordata > Aves > Charadriiformes > Rostratulidae > Nycticryphes > Nycticryphes semicollaris. The sequence continues at coordinate 268,505 of VXBJ01006699.1, read as the reverse complement.
TCTCATGCATGCAGGGCCATGCTTTGCTCCTGCCAGCCCTGCCTGGTATCCATCAGCGACCCCAGTGCTGGACAAGATCTGAATGAAAATGCTTTGCTTCTCCAAATCAGGTTAATGAGGAAATTGGTACATTTCCTTTGCAGGGCCAGGGCTGGCCCGCAGTAGGATGCATCCTGCCATGGCCCCATGGTGGGGTCTGCAAGGCAGATTGGGCACCTCCTGCCCGATGACCTGCTTGCAACACTGCCTTTTGCTGGCCCTGGGGATGCCCTGGGGTCAGACAGGAGTCCTCACAGAGCGGTACACGAAGCTCAGCAAAGCCTGGCAGCTTGTGGGCATGCTCGTGTCTGTGTGTGTGTGCAGGGAAGGGGAACGTGTAGGGAGACAGGAAAATACCCAATATATTTAATTTTTCTAAAGGGAATGCAAAAAATGCATTGCTAGAAGCGTTACTAAAAATCAAGTATTTTCCCAACATTTGAAATAGGCATGGTGAGCAATTTTTGTTCTGTTCTCTGATCCACCAAGAAACTGCTCCCAGATGTCTCAGTGTCGATCTGCAGACCCTGTCCCCATGCATGCCACCACCACCTCCTCCTTCTCCTTTCCCCCCACCCAGCCCTAGCTGTGACCCCTCAGCTGCCCCTACCTCTGCTCCCAAATGCTCACCTTCCTTAACCCCTCCCCTGCACCTTCCCCAGCCCCAGATGATGGCAGTCCCCTAACCGTCCCACAGACAAATTGAACTATTCCCGATGGAAGATTTGCAAAGCTCCATAGCCTTCCTTAGACCCAGTGCTTGGCTAAGGCAGCACTGGCGTTCCCAGTGCAGATCCTTCAGCATCAGGCTCAGACACATGCCAGTGCTGCTGCCTCTTCAGCTGGACCCAGAGCCTGCATGCTTCAGCAGGGCATGGTTTTCATGGGATCGTAATTTTGGGGTGTTTTTTCAATGGGCTTGGTGATTGCCAGGCTGGATCCCTGCTTTGTTTTGAGCACACTGCAATCCCGAAGAGGCAGCTCGAACTCTATGATGTGTTTCCTGTATGCAGGAACATCCCCAGCTCTGGTTGTGATGCTCTGGAGTAACAGACCCACATGTGACCTTACTGAGGACGCCAATACACCCACAATCCAGCCCTGATGCACAGCAGCACATGCACCACCACAGAGGCGTGAAAACAGCTTTGCAATACCGGGACAACTTCCAGCGCCAAACCCACTGATGAAATTACAGATCCTGGGATTAACAGAGATAAGCAATAGGGGGGACAGGCAGCACCAAGACTCCTCTGCCACCTCACGTCCTTGAGCCTGGAGTTTTTCAGCATTGGTGCCAGAGGACTGGTGCTTCCACCAACCCCTCAGCTCCTCTACTCCTGCCAGCAAACGGTCTAGGAACAAGACTCTCCCATGCGGGCAGGGAGGAGGGTGTGGGCAGGGAGATTTTGATAGAACATGCTGGCAAAGCTGGGGATCCAGCAGACAGTTTGTTTCTTGCTGTGTCATTTCAGCATACACACACACAGAGGGAAAAGGGAAAAAAAAAAAGGCAGGAACATTTGGCAAGCTGGTGAGGGTCTGGCTTTGCTGAGTGTGGAGAAAGAGCCATTCCTTCCAAAGGGAGAAGAGGGTAAAGCAGGCTGGCTGTCACACACTTGTGCCTGCTGGGGTTGGGGTCCAGCACCCACAGCTGGCAGCACATGAGCTGCCGGCTCAGGCACCAACAAGAGCCGTTTGGGGAAAAATAGCTCATTTCATTAAAAGTTAGGAAGGTATTGAGCCTTCAGGGTGGAACTTAAAGTCTCCTCTCCGAAGTCCTCACTACCTTAATCACACTGAAACATGCAGTGTTTAATGTTTCAGAGGAAGAGCTGGGAAGGGGCTCTGTCCTGTGATGCCACAAGTGCCAGGGACATTTTGGCAGCCCCTGTCCCCCCCACAGCACACCTCGCTTCACCCGCACGGCTGGGAGCCACCAGGAATAGCTGCAGAGGCATTAAAATCTGTGCTTGCTACTGATATGCTGAGAGCACTGGGTTTTGATTAAATTTTCATACCTCCCCGACAGGATATTTTTTGTGCTGCATTTTAATGTAAAGCACACAAGAAGGGACTCCTTTTTCCCTTTGCAAGCATTCCAGCTCAAGAGCCTGGCATCATTCCAGGGCACAGAGGGCTAAAAAGCCAAGTGGTTTCCCCCTTTTGCCATTCCTTCCATCTCCTCTGCTCTCCAGCCTGTCTCCCTCCTCTTCCCAGAGACCAGGTCTAGCCAGCACTACAACTTTTGGGATGTAGCTGGCACCTTGGGAGCAGAGACCTCAGGGGACAGGCACTGACGTCCAAAGGAGCTGTAGCAGCTCCTGGAAGCACTGGGGCTCAAATTTCACAGTTCAGCTCCAGGTCCAAGAAAAAAACAACAGGATCAAACTCCTTTCTGGTCAAATCATTAATTTCTCTATCCTGTGGTTGCACATAAAGCCAGGCACTCCCCTTGTTCTCCAAAAGGCAAGAGGAGAAATACACCAAGATCTGTATGATGCTCAGGTCCCACTCGCACTGTTCACACATGGGTGCTTTGGGGAGAGCAGCTGGGGTCTGAGCATCCCAAGGGACAATTGTGACACCCCAGGAATTTATGCCAACAAGCAATGAGCAATTTTGTATGCATGCACAAAAAAAGTAACTGTTTTGCTGCACATTCCTCCTCTGAGCCCCTCCGAGGCCACTCAAATAGTGCAGCTAGGGACCTGGCAGGGACCAGGACAAATGGTCCTTGCACCCATCTCCAATCCATGTGGCTCCAGCACAGCCAGCTATTTAATACACCTCCCTTTCCCAGGGAGCCCCAAATCAGGGCTGCCTGAATAGTCCCTGTTTCAAAAAAGAATGGATGTTTCACATTTGAAAACCAGGCTCCAGAAGAACATCTCAGGTTTGGTGCGTCAGAGCCAAAACTGGCTCAAGGCAACCTTTGAAAACCCAGTCCCACGCTCAGCAGCACGAAACCCCGACCTGTGCACGTGGTAAGGTTCATCTCACATGTAAGGTTCACCCCAGCCTTTTTGCACTCCACGTTCAGATGAGACACCCAAACACCAGAGCGATGCCAGTCTCCAGCTCTCCCACAAGGGTGTCCTCCCCTTGCATCCTCCCGGCCACAGCACCTCGGGCATGTGGGAAGCGTGTGGCAGCTGAGTCACGCCTGCTGCAAAACCCCCTTCCTTGCAGCCGCTTGGTGTTTTACAGCTGCTCTTGTGAGTGTAAAGTCTCTGCTGCTGGTCTGTGCACACAGGGCTCATGCTTTCACACCTAAGGAGCGTGTTTCCAGCCACTGGGCGGTTTGCAGGCGACTGTTCAGCTCTGCACAGGGCCGCAAGACCCGCACACCCCATCTCCCCTGAGGCTATGGCACACAGATCTGCCCACAAACTCTGCCTTTTGATACATACTTTGGAACCTGCCAAGGACTTGATTCCTTTTCTCCCACCCCAAAAAAAATGCTTTCCTCCTACTGCAAAAACGCCCAGAAGGCTCCCAGCACCCAGCCCTAGTATCTCCTAAGGATTCCTGCAACTTTTTGCCCTCCTGCTTCCCTACAGTCCTAATCCAAATCCACAAAATCCAAGTCCACAAGATTTTTTGGGGGTTATAGCAAGCAACTGTGGCTGACTAGCTGCCATTAGGCCTTGCTGTACATTTTTAATCAGCAGCTTGGATGCTCTTCCAGCACTGCTTTAATGCATGCGCTTAGGAGGCAAATGTTTTTACTTGTGGTTGCCAATAGCCACGACCCGGTGCAAAGTCAAGTTTGCTCTTTGCATGACCCAGCTGCAGCCTGGTTATCACTGTCGTGCAGGTACTCCTGCCCGTCTGTAGGTTGCTCTGACTCTCAGGACTTTACTGGGGCTACAACGTTAGGATCAGGAGTGCAACCTGACGGCCAGATCCATGCAGGGAAACAGGCTTTCCCTGCACAGCACGCTCTGGTTCTCTGCACCGGCCATGCTGCATTTGTGAAGTGTTTGGACCCTCTTCCACCATGAGCACGTTTTCCCAGAGACACGGGTAGACACATGCTCACACTCGTGCCTGTGGCCCCCTGTGACCTCAGCAACCACCTGCAACTGCCACCACAGGCACCTTGTTGTGGCATCCAGAGTCCCCCATGAGCAACACCACCAGGACGTGCAGGAAGCCCTGGCTCCCCTGCCTGCATCCATCCACACACCCATCGCTCCCACAGCTACAAAACCAGCAGCTTTCTCCATGCACTTGTGTTTTCCTTTGTCCTGGACTAGCCAATTTCCAACGCAGTTCCCATACTGCGTGGCTGGCATTACCGGCTCCCGCAGATCCGGAGAACATAGAGCAGTGCTCTGGGCAAAGGACAGAGCTGGGACAGGCAGGGCTGACTCCTTTCGATGCAGAGCCCACCAGGCCAGCCCACAGCTCCAGCACGTGTTTGCCACAGGTGTTTTTGTGTTTTTTGTTCCCATCTCAGTTCCCGGCAGCGTGGGGGGAAGAGGAGAGTGGCAGCTCCTGGCAAGCCAGGCTCCTCCTCACTACCTGCAAGCACAGCGGCTGAGCACTTCCAAATGGGAAAACAAATAAACAATCTCAGTGCATAAATACAGCCTCTCAAGTTGGCATTTCAGAGGAAATCACGATTTCAAACTCCTCTCTTGTTTGCTCCCTAGGACAGGGGGATCCAGGCTGATCATCCAGTTGGATGAACATGATGATCTTAGAGGTCTTTTCTAACCTAACCATTTCTATATGAAGCCACCAGCACCACCGAGGGCCTGTGCTGTGCCCGGTCAGCCCTGATGCTCAGCACCTCATGGCATGGCCCTGCCGCTCTTCCCCCAAGGCCCCGGCATCACTCTTTAATGACAAAACCGCAATCCGGCCCCTGTCCCATGCCAGCACACCAGCAGAGGCAGAGAAGTAGGACAGCAAGCCTCTTTGCCAGCACTCTTTTTCCCTCTGGTCCCAACAGAAACCAGGTTTGGTCTCAAGCCAGCCCAGGGAAAGGGCATCTGCTATAGTATAAAAAGAAAAGCAAAGTACTCTTTAGCCCCTGTTTTGGGCAGCAGAGACAGCCAGAGGAACCACAAAGGTGAAACCCTCCTCTAAAAGAAATTAAAGTCCTTCAGACTTCCAGGGACAGGAGCTAGAATAGCTGTAACACTCCACAGTTTAAGGCTTTTTTTCTTTTTTTTTTTTTTTAACTTATACTGTGATTTCTGCCCAATGAGACAGCATTGCACACAGGCAAGGCTGATAAAAACAAGGCGAAAGGCAAACACATCCATGAAATGACACATGTGAAAAATTCCACAGGGCCAATTAGCTTTTCGTGAAGCTATCTACAAATTCCAGGAGTGAGCTTCTAGACCTGGCAAAATGGTGGAAAAATGGATCTTAAAATCACGACACAGTTACACAGGGGAATTCTACAGAAAGCAATTTTCTTGAGATATGGCTCAAGTGGTTTTCTTGGGATCTCCATGTCCTCTGCAAGGCTGCGGTGTTAACCTGTAAGGACACAGCCTCCCACCACTGTACTCCAGTGGGAAAGCAGACAGTGCCCTGCCAATCTACCCAAACGTGAGGCATGTGCTGGGCAAAGTCTGTGCTGATTGTAGTGGGAGCCCGCTCTGTTTTGCTGCTCCAAATGATGAAGGTGATGGCAGAGCATCCCAGTGGCTTTCAACCCCTGCCCTTCTGCCCTGCCCTCCTCCAGCAGCCCCTGAGGACCACATCCCCCAGATGTACCCTCATTTTTATATTACCAAAAAAAAAAAAAGGCAAAAGAAGCTGCCCATTTTGCTGCCTCCTGGCAGCAAAACGACTGAGCATCCATATCCTCTGCAACCTAGAGCACCCTGTGAGACAGCCCATGTCCCTGGAGAGGGCAGGAGGTGCAGCCTGACAGTGCTGGGAACAGTGTCCCTCACCAGCTCCCAAAGTGAATCAGCAGCATTTTACTATACCAAAGCCCCAGCACTCATTCAATTAAAAGCCGAATAAGGTCCCTAATCCTTTCCATTATAGGTAAATAATAGCTGGTTCTTGCAAAGGAGCAGGAAAGGGAGGCACCTTATGATCTCAGCCATCGGGGACACAGTGATTTAGTGCCTCTGCCTGGCATTGTGACTGGTGCTGGGAAGAACATTCAGATACTGGGGCTGTGGCTCCACAGGTGACCCAGAGAGCTCCCATTTTAGTGGCTATGGTAGTAAATAGTGGACCCCACAGGGTAGGTCCTGCAGAGCATGGTTATCAGCGCTCCAAACAGCATCTCCCACCCTTACCCACCTAGTAAGATCTAGATGGTGGATCATCACATCCCAGATATCAAATGGATCAGCTCCAGCCTTCCCAGTACAGACAGCCTAAATGGCTGGAAAACAGAACTTTTTAGGACCTGCCAGTACAAATCTTCAAAGTTGATCAGATCATAAATTGCCCTTCCATATAGCTCACCAGCTCTCTGCACACCAAACTGGAGTCCAGCACAGGCTGCGCTTTGCTGCAGATGCCAAAGGATGGAGAGGTGGGGACATGGGGAGCACTGACGGAATCAACCTCTGGCTTTTGCAGACTGCCAGTCATTAATACAAGAGAGAAGGTGCAGGACAGTTTGCTGGTGCCAGGCATGGGCAGTGCTGGGCACACACGGGCTGAGGCACAGAAGTGTGAGTAGGCAGGAATTGCCCAGCCCTGTTCAAGGCAAGGGAACCACACCACCAGGCAGGAAGGAAAAATCACCTTTCCCACTATACTCCATTATGCCTGGACAATAAGTGTTGTAGTTAAGTCTCTAATCCTATTGATGCAGCAGAAGCAGCCAAGAAATGTTCTTTTTTTGGTCTACAGTCCCAGGTGGTTCAATCCAGTCTAAATCCCCCTCAGAAGCAGCAAGATCTTGACAGCAGCATCTCCTTTAGACAAGGAAAATCAAACCCTCAGGGCACAGTTAAGCCCTTGATATGAACTCTCCCCTTTCTACCCTAGCCTGGGTTTCATGGTCCATCTGCCCATGCATGCCAGCTTACACTCCCAAAAGGACCCTGGGATGGACCAAGCGGGAAGGGGACCCCAAAGCTGGCAGCACGGTGCCCTCACCTGGGGTTAAAAAACAGCATTTCTGCTCACAACCAAGTAACTCTCAAAGCATGTTTCCCCATCACAAGCCATTCAATTTGCCTGCCCCAGAGACATGCCACTCTGCAACTCTACAGACACTGTGGGAAGCAGTGTATAAAATCATTTCCGGTGCAATGACACCGAAATTAATGCTGAAATTAGGCTGGGAATGAAACTGGCACATAAACTGAAACTTATGTATATGGCCAATCACCCACAAAGATATTGCATTTTATGACTGCCTGTAGCTTTCTTCCTGCTTCCAGCTTTGCCCCCAAGTTGCTCTCTGGGCACCTGAAGTGTTTGGGTGTTAGCAAATTCAAGCAGCTGCAAACCACAGGAATCCAACTCAGTCATTCTCTCCTTCATCAGCAGCGACAGATATTTGCAGTACAAATACCAAAGATCTCAGCTCCCTGTCAGACACTGAAATGATGCCCCCGACCCAGGGAGGGGGTCTGAAGTCCAGTCTTCTCAAGGCCACCACGGGGATGCAGGCACATCTGCTGCTTGATCCACAGGGAGAGCAGATGCACAGTGCCCAGAAACCATGTCCACTTTTATAGAGCTGTCCTGGGGAGTGCAGGAGGAGAAGGAGGGAAGGAAGGATGCCTCCTCAGGGACAGCCCTCGAGCAGGAGAATTGCTGCAGCCTGTGCCCACAAGGTTTTACTCTGCACAATGAGTTGCACGGCCAGCTTGGAGATGGGGGACATGCCCTTAGAGCTCCCTTTGCCCAGAGGCATGTAACGCACACCTCTCTATCCCCCATCTCCTGCCCAAATGGGAAGGACCAATCCCATTCCCATCACAAAGAAACTCAGGATCTTATTGGTTGCCAGCACACAAAAATACCATCTCCAACTCCCCATCCCCACATCCAGCTGCACAAAGTGACCACAGAGCAGGGCTACTCACATTGTACAAGACTGTGGTCCACCCTTCCATGGTGATGCACTGGAAGACGGTCAACACAGCAAAGAGGATGTTGTCAAACTGTGTGATCCCATCATTGGGACCAATCCACTCCCGGCATTCGTAGCCCGGGGGGCAACCCTGCACCCCACATGGATGAGGGGGATCCAGTTCCTCTAGTTCACCTGCGAGCACACAGCAGAGAGCCAAAGGAGGGAGAGGTAAGAAAGAGACAGGGGACTGGTGAGGCAACAGCTTGTATACAAACGGGCTTGGGACAAAGCAGGGGACCCTACTGGGACTAGCTCTGGCTGCACACAAACTGCTCCCATAAGAAATAGGGACATCCTGAACATAACCAGGTGATGCTTGTTGTGCACAAAGAAAAATGCAGGATCTTTTCAGCCTTCAGCCTTGGGCTTCCCATGACAGCAACATGTGTTCATCCTAGCTGTTTCCCACCCATGGGATGCAAAGTGGGTGCAGAGCCCTTCTCCCCACCTGAATTGTTTGTGTAGCAGGCTCGGTGCAGCTTCCCACTGTAGAACTCCAGGCCGATGATGGCAAACATGAGGATAGCAAAAAAGAGCAGCAAGCCAATCTGGAGGAGAGGCACCATAGCCTTCATGATAGATTTCAGCACAATCTGCAGACCTGGGAGGAGAAAGAAAGGGCACAGCTCAGCACAGTGATGCAACCCCCCTGCCTGGGGCACATCCATCCCCATTCTGGCAAGAGGAGGACAGAGGGGACAGACAGTCATCACATAGATACAAGAGGCCAGCACAGCCTGGACCATCCCTTTGGGCAGCTGAGGACTATGGAGGAAAGCACCATCCCAGGTGGAACGGGGAGGAACAGGCTGCAGAGCAAAATTCCAGGAGGACTGGTTTCTGGATCTGGTCCCCCCTCTGGTATCCTGTCTGTCCTTATTCCACCTGGACTGGGTGAGACATGGTCTGTGCAGCTCTTACCACCCAGCCAGTGCCCAGGGCAGGAAGGATGGGAGGACCGGTGCCAGCAGCAGCCTAGTTTCTTTATTTATCCCCATGCCAGCAGATGAAATCTCGCAGAAAAAAATGAAAACTCCCCTGAATAAACCTCAGCCCTGAAAGGATCCACCCACCGCCTTCTGGCCAGGGAAACAGAGCCGCTGGTGGGTCCTGGTGAGCCACTGAGCTCAGCCTTGTACCAGTACAGAACAGGCTGGGTGGGAGAAAATGCCACCCAGGGACACCAAACACTTCCATCCAAGCATACCCTCCCCTACAGGCTACCCAAAGTCTGGCTGGGAATATGGCATGTGAGATCCCCACTCCGTGGGAAGGTTTGTCCCTTTCTCCTCTGATTGCACCCCACATCTCTGAGGTGGCACAAGGACCCCTCCCACTATGAAGGACCTCAGGGATGGTTGTGGACACCCTGGGAGGAGGACCAGGAACATGCAACTTACTGGGAATGCCCGAGACAAGCTTCAGAGGTCTGAGCACGCGCACGGCCCGCAGAGTCCGCAGGTCCACATGAGTGTTGAAGTGTGTCCCAGCAGTGGCAAGGATGCTGTGGGTAGATGGGGAGAGAGCAGAGTTAGCCCAGGCAAAGCCCTTGGCCACCCCAGTGACGAAAGCCCATGCCAGGCTAGGGGAAGCCACAAGGAAGACAATGTCCCTAGGCAGGTAAAGATTCATTACCTCCCAAGCCCCACATGCCATTGATCCCATTTGATGCTGTCACCAAAGCTCACAGGTCACTGTGGTCAACCAAAGCCACCCAGGGATCACCCAGCCCTGGCAGCCCCATGTGGATGCCCCCCCACATGCCAGGATGGCTGGGAACAGCTCCATGCCACAGCACTGGCCATCATCCATGCCGTGCAATCACGCTCTGGGGTCTCAATGCTGCCAACACTGTGTTCATCATGGCTGCATGGGTTTAACTTCCCTTCCAGGCAGGTGGCATGTGGACCAGAGATGGTGCCCCAAAGATGGGGGTTGTTCCCCTGATGGGCACCCATGCTGCTCTGGCAGCACTTCCAGCCATCAGCTGCTCTGGCTTTTTCCAGACACGGAGCTTCCTTAGAGTCCTACCTTTGGGATTGCCAAGAAAGAGCCGAGAACCTTACATGCATTCAAAAATCTACAGTAATGAAAGTTTGATGACCTTGGAAGGCAACCGGCAGTCACAGGAAGGACTCCAGATACTTTCTTTGGAAACATAAAGGTTTTTTCAAGCCCATCTCTGGAAAACAAACTGGGGCAGAAGGGAGCTGGTGCACACCGAGTCCAGTAGTGGAAATACTCAGGGCAGATAGAGATGCTGCAGCTCAGGGATGCCGGCAGAGCCACAGGAGCACAGATGGCAGTGCCAGAACTTGTGGACTCCTCTCCCCTCCGGGCTCAGTCTTCAGGTGCTTAGCAAGGAGGAAGAGGGGGAGCTGCAGTAGAGGCACAGGGGATGGGAGAGGAGGGGATGGGGAGGAGAGTGGGACAGAGGGAGGCAGCAACCTCAGGGTTGTTTGCAGCAATCCAAAAACCAAGGGAAATTGGGTCATTGTTCCACTAATTCATCTAATTACAGGCCAGAACAGCTCTCTGGCGTGTTGAGCAATTAGCACTCTTTCTCTGCCCCTCTCCCCAAGGTACAGCAGGTACTAACATGCCCCTCCAGAAAGTCGTCTGGGTTTCCTAGGATACTCCAGCAGCAGAAATGCTCACACATCAGCAAACCAGGTTGTTTCGACTCTTTTCCTTAGCCTCCTCTTCCTCCCTGCCCCAGCAGAAGCAGTCAGCTGCAAAGCCTGGCTCCAGCAGCAGTTGGGATACATCACTCCAATATCACCCATGAAGCCTCGTGTATGAGGCTGCTTATCCCCAATATATATGGGCATCTTTTACCCTAGATTGCCCTTTCCCTTTTGCCCGTGCCCCTTCAGCATGGTCCCTGTGCCCCAGACCATGACCAGCGCCCACTGCCCACAGGACTGACAGGAGAGCAGAAAAGGGATTTAATTAAGTCAGAAGCACCTAGAGGCTGGGGAGAGCTGCCTTGTTAAATTGGTTATAAGATCAAAATCAATAAGTATGATAAAGCATGGCCACACAGCAGCACGTGGGAAAGAGAGTAGCACGGGCACTTTCATTTCTTTCACGCAACCTGCCAGTGAGAGCAAACCCAGCGCTTCCCAAAATACCAGTGTAGAGGACATGCTGCACCCAGTGCTGCTTTGGCGACCCCGAGACTCTCCTTCAGCTTTTGCTCCTCACATCCCAACATCTGGTTTCCAAACAGCCTCCCATAGGGACAGGGAGAAAGGCACTCACAGCTCCTGTGCTGACTCCAGCCAGGGCTGAGCATCTCCAGCAGATCAGGGATGGTTCTAGGCTGGACACGGGCTCCAGCCCTTCTGCTGAGGGCTTGCCAATGCAAGCTGTGAAAAGCTCAGCTGGAAGGCTTCTGACAGCAGAGCAGGATTGACAGCTTTTTCCTACCACCACAGAGCAGTACGAACAGTCCTACACAGCCAGGAGGAGCGATGGAGGTGGAGCCATCACTGTTCCCAGCCCCACCACACATCATCTCCCCAGGACCATCACCAGCTGCCCATTGCAGCAGAGAGGAGCAGAGCACCCTGGCTGCAAAGTCCTCCGCTAACCCAGATTTGTTTGAAGGGCTCAGGAGCCGTCACGCCGAGCCTTCAGGCAAGGTTCAGGCGATTTCAGGGCACTACTTCCCAGCGCTCTAAATTAGCTGCTAAGAATGGGACTCCTCTGTGGCAAGGTGACATGCTCCTTGTCCTTGCTGGGGGACAAGGGACATCATGAGCTCTTTTGGAAGGAGGTTTGGACAGATCACCAGAGCAAGGTGGATGCACCAGAGACGTATCTCCTGACCGTTAACAAAAACTATGACCCAGAGCTACAAAATAGGTGCCCGCGCATCCTTTTGTGGGCACAGCTGTGGCTCCTAGCAAGGGTGGATGCACTGGGAAGCACATGCTACTGGAGCTGCTCCTGGGAACTCATACATCCCAGAGCACCAAGGCACACTGGAATCTCTGAGCAGGGTCTGAACAGCCCTGGACCGCCTTTAGACCAATTGAGGTGGCTGGATAAAGCCAAGCAAGCTTCCAGGCATGCAAGGATGGCTTCTGTCTGCTTTTCGCAAGGCTTTCAGTGGCTCTAAATAACAGACATCACCTCTTCCTGACAGCCAGGCTTCACTAGTACACACAGACACCACCACCACCACGTTACTGCTAATAATAAATACAACACTTAAAACACACCCTCCTGCTCCAGCATCTCACCTGCTAATTGCTTATTAACCCTCTAAACACACTTTTTTTTTTTTTTTCTTCAGAGAGCCACCCATATCACCCAGCACAACCCATTTCTTAGTTATTTCTTGACACAGGTTAGGGTTTCTTACAGCTCCTTAGGATGCACAACACAGAGATGGGACTCAGCTATGACAGACCTTTGTGCTGACACAGGGCGGCAGCTCTGGTATCTATAGAACAACTTAAACCCTTTTCGAACACTTACAATATCCACGTCTGATGTGCTAATAATTATTCTTTATTTTTAGGCAAGGACCCAAACTAAAATTACATCTCACCATCCAAGTTATTTGAAAAAGCTGCCAGATTGGGCTATAAAAATCCCAATGAGCTCATGCTTTTCATCATATGTACCGGAGAAAAAAAGAAAAAGAAGAAAAAAAAAAAAGTGAAGGCGTTTTTATAGGTCACCCAGGCAAAGGGGTTAGTTTTACTTCTTCACAGGAAAGGGGGATGAGACTTCAGGTGGAGAAAAGAGCAGAGAGGAGCTATTGGAAGAATGCAAATGAGAGAGGAGGCAGGATGGGAAATATATGCTAATCCCCAAAGTATAATTGAATAGTGAGCAATCACCAGCAGACAAGAACATGCTTTCTGGGAAATAAAAAAAAAAAAAAGAAAAAAGAAAAAAAAGAAATCCAATGCTTTGTGTTTGCAACCAGGATGATTATTTTATTTTATTTATTTACAGGCTGTGGAGTGAAGGGTGAGCTCCCGCTGGGCCAGCCGCACCTGCAGGCTCTGGGGCTGGCTGCCGGCAGAGAGATGCTCAGTCCTCGGGCACCACTCCAGCTCGCAGCAGCTGAGCAAAGCGCACGCCCTCGCCTCCAGCTGAAGACCTGCACCTATGGATTTCTTTTCCCGGGTGGAGGTGGGGGGAAGGAGAAAAATCACATTTTAAATGACTCCCTGCTCTTTGGGACTTAGCAGAATAAAGCTTGGGTGATGCTCAATGACCCTGACACACAGAGCCCTTTTAATAGCACAGAGCCAGCACCAAATTCGGGCACTATCGCACACTACAGCATTCACTGTGCCTCCGCTGCCACTGCCAGGGGCTGCGCATCGCACCCACTCCCATCCTCATCATCCCACTGGGAGCAGCACCAACAGTCCTGAAGCCTCAGCCCTTAGGGACAGCACACACAACTCAGGGCAAGTTGCGAAGGGCTTTGCACTGAGGACCCGAAGCAAAGGCTGAACACCCAAGCAGTCACCCTCAATTCACCCCACCCCTACCCCACGCTGAGCATCCCTCGACCATTTCTATCAGGGACCACTGCAGAAGCACATGCAGACAAGCCGTCCTGGCAAAGGGCAGCTCTGGGGTGTGCTGGGTGGAGGGAGGGATCGTCTGAGACAGACTAATCTCAGCTCAAAATCTGGGGCAGAGAGGGTGCTGGCTGGCTGGCTGACATGCAAATTAATATTTATAATTAAGTGGAAAGGCCCCTGAGGGCTTGCACTGCCACCTGACTCTATGAGGGAGACTACTTCATAATTAATACACTGGTCAAACAGCTCACAGAAAGTAAGTTACTTGATGAATTTACCTCATTCTTGCCCTTTTCTGCAGGTGAACCAGCCTCTCCTCTCTCTGCAAACAGCATCACAAGTAGCAGGATGGACTTTAAGCTCTTGGGTCCAAACCCCACATGAAGCAGGGCCAGCAGGAATTGAGTTGCCCAGCCCGAGGAAGTCCCAGCAGAGTGTGGTGGTCCTGCTTGGGGGATGCCAAGGGACCAGGTCCAAGTCCTGTCTGTGGCACATTTCAGGGCAACCTTAAAGCCTCCATCATCTTTGCTTTCTCTTTCTAGGTTTTGGGGCTGCGACACAAGTGGATTGCAATACTGCAAAGCGACTGATCCTGTCTTTTCCTGGCACCTTTGAGAGCCCTGAACTGGGCACCAATGACTCCTTGCAAGATGTGATAAGGGTGAACACAAAATATGCCTTCACCAGCCCTCAGTCTGGGGGAAATGAAATTATCCCCCAAGGTCACCTCTTGCTGGAGGAGCCCCCAAGATTCTGTGCATAGAGGGAGCACGCCCTCTGCACCCCATGAGCTGGTCAAACCCCAGTCCTCCTTTCTGCCCCTGCAACATCTGATAGAGGCAGGATTTAGCAGGGCAAGGAGCTATTGGTGAAACTGTTTCTACAAATGTGACCTGATGGAAACCTAAAGTCTTTGCCAGGAGGCTGGAGAGGCAGCCCTGCAAAGAGAAACACACCACAGGCAACCAAGTACCATAGCAAGATCTGTCTGAACTCTTGCCAAAGGAGAGGTCCAAGGTCCCAGGGATATTTACCCAAGCTAAGGTGATGCCATCTCCCCACATCAGGATGTGGTAGAAGATAACCCCTTCCCTTAAGCTAGGCTTTTATCCCACAAACCTCTCTCCTGGAGTGAGGTCCACGGTAGCACAAAGAAATGGCACATGGGGACTTCACAGTTTGGCCCAAGGCTTTAGCCCAGGGTGGACAACAGCTTCACCCTAGTCTGGGAGCTCTGCAATGGTGTCAGGGCTGTGGAAGAAGACCCTGAGGACCATACAGGGCAGAGAGGTGCCGGGAGGGGATGCAACGCAGATGCCCCCAGGGAGGAGCAGCCACGTGGGAGGGACTGACTCACTCCGCAGTGCAGTGGCTGTGGGAAACCAGCCACCTGGGAAGAGGAACTGGGAAGGATGGGGCAAAGCAGGCAAGCAGCCCCAGGGCTGGATCCTGCACCAAGAGGAGGCAGGATACATGTCTCCCTCAAAGCCAGAGTTCTGGGTCTGTCTTTTCAGGACCCATGTCCTGCCACCACCCATATACCCCATGGCACAAAGCCTTTTCCCTCATCTACCCCACCCACTTGCCAGGCTAGGGAAAGAGTGCTGCCCTTTGTGCAAGGTGCCGATGTCAGGCACGTCCCATCGCTGTGGCATATGGCACATGAATCATTCACAAAGCTGGGGAATTAATTATTCATCCAAACGAAAGACCAAACACTTTACTAATTGTCCTGGAAGGAAAGGGCTGGGAAGTGGGTGGGAGATGGGGCAGACATCAGGTTGGAGACCGGCACCATTTATGAAAAGAAAGGAAGAGGGAAAAAAACTCTTGTCTGGTGTGACCAAAGCATTGCTCCACTTTTGGACTTGGGGCTGTCTCTATACTGGTTTACCCTATAGGATGACACTCCTATTCTGCTGGTACAGGCTCCAGCAGAATAATCCCATTGAGGTGCCGCACTTGTGCTCTGATTTAATACTTGTTCTCCAAGCCTTGTACCCACTCCCCCAAACTTCCTTGCCTGGAGGTGCACTATAACTATTCTCACTTGGTTAGGAAATGGCAGGTGTCCATACTGTCGCAAGAGCCTGTTCCCAGCCCAGATGTGCACATGCACACCTGTGTGCTCTCAAACATGCATAGGGTGCAGGCACGCTGCTGGGTGCCAGCATCCCAAATCACAAGGAGATGGAGCACATGAATATGCCTGCACAGAGCTTCTGCCAGCTCCCATTCAAGGCCTCACCTTTCTCCATTTCTGGACCTCTGAAACCAAAAAGACAACCTAAGACACGCAGAACTTGCATTGTGAGGAGCGCACTGAGTACCAGAAAGCACCCTCATGTCTGCCATGGGGTATACCAGGGGAATTGCAAAATGAGCTCTGGGCACTTTCCAGGCCAGTCATCCCAAAATCCAGGCAGCACCACAACGAGCAATAACCTGCCCTTCTCATCCCCATGCTCATGTTGCAGCCCTGCAGCAAAGAGGAAAGCAGCCTTCTAGGAACTGCTCTCTCCTCCTTCACCCCAGCCACACCTGAAAAACAGAGCATGAGTGTGCAGAGGATATCACCAGGAGGTCAGAGGGACAGGCTTGTGACTGCCACTTGCCTGTGCAGGGAGAGGACTTGGGTTTTCAGGCCAGCCATCTGGGCTTGGAATGCCAGGCTTTCCTCCACCGACACGGGGTGGTGTCCCTCCAGTTGGCTCTGGCTTTGCTAAAGGCATGGCAGGCACCACCAGCGATCCTTCATTCCTGCCTTTCTTTGGCCATGCTCCACCCGACAAAATCCCTTAATGAAAACCACAGTGCCCAAGGGCTTCACAAAAGGCATCCAGGTGTAGCGGCTGTTATTAAAACCTCCAAAAACCCGTGACGCCAGCTCTTCCTTTTAGTGACCCTAGTATAGCGGCTGCTTCCCTGGCTCCTGAGCAGCACAGCTTCACAAGGGCCTTTTGATTTCCATTTGGATTTTTTCCCGTTGTTAGAAGTGTTTCCCCACCCCTTCACCTCTCATATAACGTGTTATTGTATTACCACTGCAACTGCTATAAAAAAAGCCATCGCAGTGCTATGATGCTCAAGCTTTGGAGTGTGTGAAGCACACACCCACCTGGATATTTTCAGAGGGAGTTTAACCCTTCTTTTTCCATGAGCTCCTTCAAATACAATGTTGAACAAGGCAGGCTGGTGTATGGTCCCTGTTCTCTTTCCATTATGCTAACAGCACCCAGCGAGCACAGAGCTGATGCTCCAGTTGTTGATGGCTGAAGGTCGTTCAACCTCTCCCTCTTGAGGCCACCGATTAAGAAGTCACCAAGGTCTCACTGCCCCTTCTGACCACTTCTGAGCAGTTTTCCCCTTTTCGGTCCAGTGCATGCAGCATCAAGCTGGTGACAACTCCAGCTTCAGTGCCCAGCCAGCTCTGGTTTGTCCATGGGCAAGGGGAACGTCCTCAAGCCCCAGGCAAAACACAGACACTCCCCTCCCCAGCTCTGCCTCAGAACCAATGAAGGTACTTTATGCACGTGTTCAGAGGAAAGTATTTTTAGCTGGGGGAGAACAGGCTGGTTTTTTCAGGCAGCAGTGATGATTTGGAAACCACAGGTTATAAACAGAGCAGGTTTACAAATGTGACTATTAGTTCCCCGGTGGAAGCTTTACCATCAGGGAGTTTTACGTGGGTGTTGATTTCCACCAAGATGAAAAAATCTGGATTTATTGACATAAGAAGCAAACACCAGTTGAACCCAAGTCAGTGCCATCCATTCCTGCACAGGGTCCCAGGAGACCACTCATGGTAGCAGCCCCTCATTAGGCTAGTTTACACCAGGAAAGCATGCCCAGGAAATCCTGCAGCTCACGGAAACTGAAACAACATGATGCCACCTCTCCCACTGGACACATGGCAAAAAAAGTAAATCTAGAAAGGAAAAGTAATACGCCGTGTCACTCTCAGAGGGACAAGGGATAGCCAGTGTGATGGCTGGTCCCTCTAGGTCCATCCAGGATGGATCCTGGGGTGACTTCTGTTCATGTGGATATCCTCTCCAGTCCATCTTCATGGGACGCATCAGCATGCCGAAATGGTCAGCACGCCAAACCAGTCAGCACATCCCAAGGCAAGCACTACCCTGCACCTCTTGATGCTCACAATGTCCACCAGAACCACTGCCTCTTCCTAAGTCATGACAAGATCCCAAAGGCCATTAATTCAACAGTCTCCATCCAGACACTCACATATTAATCAAGCATCAAGTTTTAGCCCAGAAAGATAATCCTGAACTGGCCGGTCACCCGCACACATCCCCCATGCAGACTTCACCACCTGCCTCACACAACCAGCACAGCATGAACCACCAAGTGCAAACCCCCTCCCGCAAGCTGTTTGCGAGTCATTTGCCAGCCGAGGATTATTTGCTGATGAAATTTGCCAATAATTCAGCAGATCAAACAGGCAAGAGTTTCTCGCAAGGGAGGTACAACCATGGCGCTGAAGAACAACAGCTCTGTCTGCACCACATGGCAAAAGCAAGAGGAACAGCACAGAGGAGCCCATGACCTGGTCCAGCTGTTTCCCTAGTGACCTGATCACGCCCAAAACTGCTCCAGGATGAAGAACTGTGGGTTACCTCCTCCGCCCATCATACAATAGAATTCACCCCAAAAGCCCAGTGAGCCCATGCCAGCAGGTGCTGGGGTAAAGCTGGCAGGTACCCCGCATTTCTAGAAGAGAGTTTAATCCTGCTGGGACAAACATTAGGGTGGAAGGGGGGTGATGGTGGTGAAGCAGACCCTGGAGGGCTGTGCCTTGTAACCGGTGGTGTCAGGGGGACCCAGGCACCTCCCAGCAGCGTGGCTGGCATGGCACTTACAGCCCTTCATGGACAATTGATTCCCTGGCACAGGGCCCGGCGCGACGCGGCACTGAAAGGAGCTGGCGAGGCTTTTGTGAGTGAGTAATTGCCAAGCGCTGACTCAGCAGCGACTCAGTTACAGTCAGCTCACCCAGGGCCGCGGGGAGGGCAAGGAGAGGTCCGCGGTGAATTCCCCTTCCCAGCCCAATGCTTCCCCTTGGCCCTGGCCCCAAAGGATGTCCAGGCCAGGAGATAGCCAATGGGCATTTCCCAGCCACCCACACGCTTTCTGGACATTCAGCCCACTGCTGCAACTGCCCAGTGAGGCTGAGACACCCCCTCTTGTTGCAACCAGGAGTGACACGTGTCCCACGCTGTCCCCAGAGATGTGATTACCTTTGCCCAGCCCAGAAGCTGTTCCCAGCTGCTCTCTTTGCAGCAGCAAGCCCACCTGGTCACAGAGTCCTCTCCTGAGAGTCACTTTGCAGATGCAGAAGAGCCAGCGGCATCCTATGCAATGGCTGCACTGCCCACACACAGCCTGCTTGCTGTCCACTGAGAAGTATCACCTCACCACCAGCACGCTGAGACACCCTGCCTTCACAAGCAGAGATGGCCCCACTCCCCAGCGAGATCATCCAGGTCCATATTGGACAAAGGGAGTCAAACCATTCCCGTCATGTTCTCCTCAAGCCTTCTCTCAAGCACAGTCCCAACCTGCACCTCTCCACCATGGACAAGCAGCATCCATCACCACATTCCTGGAAGCACCAGGTTCACCATCCCCTTTTCTCCTCCAAACACCCGAATGTGTGTCATGTTCCATGTAGTGCCACCACCCTGTAAGCCAAGAGACAGGACTATGCAGCAAGCAATTCAGGAGAGATTCTAGGTGTCTTGCCTAGCTCCCATGCCTCAGTTTTCCAGACAGACCTGCAGCTGCTCTCCATCCAGTAGAGCTCATTAATTGCTTAGAGACCCACAGACACCACTTGTTTGTACACATCAAATCTGAACATGGCATTTCCATTGGCATGCAAAAGCCAATGACTATAATCTGGGCACCCCCTTCCTCAGGACTCCTTGGTGGCTGCAGACACCCACCTGACCACCACACAGCAAGGGGTCAGGAGGTCACCGTAGGAGGCTTCTGCTCAAAACGACTGCCACCTTTGGCTAGCACTAGCCCAGATATCCCTGTTCATTTCTATGTCACCAGCACAGCCCATCACACAGCAAGCAGGACTCAAATCTGGGCCATTTCCTCAGCAGGTGACACCTCCAGTGACACAACCAGCACCTGTGAAGCTCTGAGGACTACCACCCCCAGCATCACGGCTGCACACTGAGATGCTGAGTGAGCATCACCTGGGAACGTGGCTTCACCCGTATCTCATTCCCAAACTCCTAGCACCAGGCCAAGGCTGGAACACGCTTGGGAAGGCAAGAGGAGAAGAGATTTTTTCCTTCCCCATATAGGGTTTGACCAAAACCTCTCCCAGATCATGTCCAGTTACTTTGTTTATCAGACCATGCTCGTACTTTGTCCTCACCTCACCCTATGCCCAGATGGGTGACAGATGCCAGGCCACCAGATGAGGAAAGCCAGACATGATGCCTTCAGAGCCAGCCTGATGGCGAACCTTGTCCCACCATCAGCAGCCCCTAGCAAAGCCAACGCAGGAGTTTCCAGTGTGTAGAGCCATCCTCCCCTCCATCAGGATGAAGAAACACCACCGACAACAGCAAACCAGGTTCTTATGTTCCTCAAGTGGAATTTATGTCCACATTGGGACAAGCCCCCGTGCCCAACCCTGCCAACCGCTCCACACCACCTGACTCACCCGCTGAGGACCACAATGAAGTCCATGACGTTCCAGCCATTGCGCAGGTACGAACCCTTGTGGAAAACAAATCCCAGAGCCACAATCTTAATCCCAGCCTCAAAGCAGAAAATCCCGATGAAGTAGGGCTCCGTCTTCTCCTGACAGAGGGGAATTGGTGACATGGTCAGAGCGGGAGGACAGAGACGGAGAAATCACAGCACCAGACATTTCACATTGACCCAGCTGACATCCCATCCCACCTTCCTCAGCCCCATCCTCCCCTTTGGGAGCTTTCCCCACCATTTTTCAGCCAGCATTAACCTTGGAAACAAATAGTGGAGGCTACAACCCACTCAAGTTGTCCAGTCCCCCTTCCCTACCCCATTTTTAAGGGACTTAAACCTTCCATAACCCTTTCCAGAGAGGAGGAGTATGTGACAGCAGTCTAGGAAGGCAGGAGGGACTGATCCCAGAGAAAATATCTTACCCTACCCCCCACAACCAGCAGAAATTCACTGGTAGGATGGGGTGGCTCCCCTCAGCTGGTGCCTCTGCTCACCTACCAAAACACTCGACGGAGGGTGGAGAGTGATGGATGCAGTGTACTTACTAATCTCCGTGACATGGGTGTCTTGTCATCTTCAGGGAGGTGCTGCTCGAGGGCGAGCACGATGCAGTTGGCAATGATGGTTGCCAGGATCATGTACTCGAAGGGAGTGGAGAGGAGTTAAGGAGCAAAGGAGAAGTGGATGACGTCCCCCAACCTGCCAGCCCATCCCTGCCCACCTCTTGTTTCACCTGCTCATTAGCCACCACCACTGCTTCTCCCACAGGAAAGTGCACACATGGAGCCCATTTTCACCTCCTGCTGCCTCCAGGCAGGAGGGTGAAGCCCACCTAGTACTCTTGGAAATGAAAGGAGTGACAAAAACTCAGAGCTCCCAGGACCTTCCTCACTAGAGAGAGTCCCCAAGGCAACAGGACATTTAACCAACAGCCTTTGCCTTTGCTCAGCTGTAAACTCTCTTAGGAGAGCAATACTGCTAATGGTGAAAGCCTAGAGTACAGACAAAAGCATGAAGATGGACAACCAGGCTCTGACCAGGTTGGGATTTGTCTGGAAAAGTGCTTGGCATGGTCCCCCCATGGTGGGGGGTGTCAGAGGCTATTAGCAGCCCCAGTCCTAAAGCAACCCCATGGGGAAGGACCATCTGTCTGGCCCAAGGAGGATCAGACATCACTGGCAGGTCCTGGGATTCCGACCTGGATCAGCCCACCCTATGCCCTGCCTTGGCAAGGTGGATGTGCCCTAGGAACTGAGAGTCCCTTGCCAAGCACCCCACAGGTGGCAGAATGAGCCCAGGCAGTGCTGGGAGCTGCAGAGCACCGGGCTGAGCATTCACAGCTCGAGACCCTGGTGGTGCCTGGATCTGAGCTCCAGTTCAGGCAGAGTTGAAACTCCCTGCAGTCATCCCAGCTCAGCCATGCCTTGGTGAGGCCCTGAGGGGTAGCAGAACCTTATCGACAGAATCCAGATGGACCCTTACAAGTATCTGAAATCCTACAGCCATGTGTAGGGCTTACACACCCTTCTCCAGGTGCAACCCCACACCAGGACAAGTGGCAGCAGATGCTGGCATCCAAGGACCTGAGTGAGTGGGGAAGGGAAGTGGAGGAAAGAGCAAGCTGATGCCCAGGAAAGCACCCCAAACTCAGTTCCCTCCTGCCTTTTGATTCACAGGGTCTGCCAGGAAAGAGGTGGGGGTGCAGAGCTCCTTCTTCCTGCCTGGCCTACTGCCAAGCCCTGAAAACAAAGCACTTCCAAACAACAGGATGGCCACATCTTTCTGACTTCCCATCCATCTTTACCACATCATTGCAATAACTGTGTTATTGTCCTCAATAACAAAATGAGGTGAGATTCATCAGCAGGCAGCACACCCCCTTCTCCACTCCCTCCATGCCAAAAAACCTATGGCTATATTACCGTCACCACTGGCGAAGGGACTGCCACCTTCCCGAGGTTCGTGCCTATGGAAAGGGGACATAACCCCACCTGAGATGGATTTGCCTGTAAAGAAATCGTCCATGCTCCTGCTGTTCCAAGCCAGCACAGGGACCAGCACCCCAGCTGAGCCCTTCTATACCACACCAGGCTTCTCCAGACCCAGCGGTTTCAGGTTCACACCACGCAGGCCAGGAGGTGCCAAGCACCAATGCCATCAGCCTTGGGAAAAGGGATGATTTTCCCTTTCACAGCCTCCACTTTTGGCCAACAAAGCCATTGGCTACAGCAAGATGCTTTAAACCAGTGGCTCTGAGCCCATGGGCAAGAGAAGACATCCTAGTGCCAGCCATGAGCATGGGTAAGTGGAAACCATGAATTAACACCGGCAGCACACGGCAAGGTGGGAGTGGGACTGGGCATCAGAGCAGGTCTCCAGCAAGCTGGCCAGGAGGGGCAGCCAAGGAGAGCCTGCAGGAGCTGGGATGTAGTTAGCCCAGTAGGGAGAAGAGCCAGGGAGGATTCAGCCAAGACATTTAAAAGGCCACTCAATGAAATTAATGGTTGCTAAGTTAAAGGAAAACCAAAAGAGACCGCTGCAGAGCTCATTGCTGTGGGCCCAGACCTCAGTGCCATCTGGGTACAAATAGTGAGCAGCTCCTCGTGCTTGGGGGGAGGTCAGACCCCAGAAATTTTCATCTGAGGCTTCATACAAGTGAGCATTTCATTACACGGCTCAGACAAAAGCCAAATACTTTCTCTGCTTCCCACCTCTGGCCACAGGCTTCAGCTAAGACACAGACTGCAGCACTTGGCCCTGAGCCATCGGCCTATTTGGGGTCTTTTGTTTCATTTTCCTGAAAGTCTGGGAGCAATTAGCACAGGCTTAAAAGAAAACAGTGCGTTAGCAGGGCGGTGCAGCCAGCTCCCCAGGCACTAGGCACATTTGCCTAGATGAGAAGTGTGGGAACAGTGTGGAGAGTCGTCTGTCTGCCCCAGCATGGCTAACCCTTGCGAGCATCCCAAGCTCCTCCTCACCATGCCAAGCATTTAGCACTGCCTACTCCCTCCTGCGGCCGCTAGTCCCAGGGGAGATACACCCAGGTAGGAAAATTCCCAAATTTTCCACAGCTAGCAGTGTGGGAGCCCTGCCCAGCAGTGGCTGAGGGGCTCAAGACACCCTCTAATTGCCCAGTTTGCCCCTATATTTCCTTACTGGCTCCAACATCTGTCTCAATAGCATAAGGACAGTGCACGTCTGTCACAGCCCCAGCGGGGGACTGCATCCCTGCTACACCTCTGGCAAACACACTGCATGTGGGTCAGCAGATGCTAAGTCCAAAAGAAACAGGGCAAATCGCTGCCCTAAGCAGTGACCTAAGCACGAGGTGACACTCCAAACCCCACTGGCCCAGTTTTGTTAGGACTCCAGCCTGGGTTGTCACATTTGGAGCTGGGTGAGAGCTCCAAGGCATCAAGCATGTAGAAACAAGCGCTTGTAGCTCCAGCTGTGCCAGGTTTTGAGAGGCCAAGGGTAAGAAAAACGTCCCCAAGGGACATCAGGAACATCTGGCTGAACTGGGAGAAATTTTATCCACATGTTTGACTTCTGCCAAGCAAGTATCCTCCCAGCTCAGGGCTGGAGCCCACTGGACAGTGCTCTGCCACTCATTTTTTCCCTCTCTCATTAGATGTCTAATTACACAACCTTCCAGCCACCCAAAATGCAGAGTACCACTTGCTTCTCTCCAAACCCGGTAACAAAAGCCCATCTCCCTCCAAGCCCAGTAACAAAAGCCCATCTCCCTCTAGTCTTCTCCTCCTCCTTTGTCTGGCTTCTCCTGGAGGATCATTAGGGAGCTGATAAAAATAGGTTTTCTTATTGATTTATCTCCTTTACCCAATGCTCTCTCCCCTGCACCGTTGACTTGTTTCCTTAGCAACTCGGCCGATCCCAGAGCACGCCACACCTGCAGCTCCACATTTCTGTCCCAGTGCACTTGAAGTGGGGAAGGTGCCCCCAGGTCATGCAGACACCTCCTCCAGACCCATGCCTCAGCCCACCCAGACTAGGCACTGCAGGCTAACCCCATGCCTGGAGCTGGAGCTCCGTGGGAGGTCTGGCAGAAGCGGCAGGGAGCACCAGGGAGATATCCAGCCACTGGAGATTCCACCAGTGTCCAGCTGTGGCTCCCCTCGTCACCTCACTCCTTCCCCAGCTGGGAGCCAAAACTAGCACACCCAGAACATCTATATTGCTACAGCAGGGAGAGTGCCCAGCTCTAAGCCTTGAAGGTGGATTTATGGTGCTAATGGCACATTGATGCAACATCCCTGAGAGGCTGTGTGCAAGACAAATCCCGCCCTGGAAGCGGGCAAGGGCCAGGAGCTGTGGGGAGCCCACCTCCATCTTTCCAGTTTGGTGACTGTGCCTTCTCCCTGCTGCTGAGGCAGGTGGGGAAGAAGCAGAAGAGCCAGAGGTGTGAGGCCACTGGGTCTTCTCCAAAAGGGCTGTTGAGGAAGCCAGCCTCAGATGCGAAGCCTGCCTCAGATATTAAGCCTGCCTCAGAGACCCAATGAGACCAGGAATGATTTGACTTCTTTCCCTGTCTGTATCACACAGCCCAGCCCACAACATCTCCTAGACACTTAAGTCTCCATTTCCCACCACTCCCAAGGGC
Organism: Nycticryphes semicollaris; assembly: GCA_013400055.1. Taxonomy (NCBI): domain Eukaryota; kingdom Metazoa; phylum Chordata; class Aves; order Charadriiformes; family Rostratulidae; genus Nycticryphes; species Nycticryphes semicollaris. The sequence goes on along the minus strand of VXBJ01006699.1, from coordinate 243,451 downwards.
AAAGCACTGAGGGGCTTTCCCTGCTTGCCAGGTGTCAATGAGAGGGAGCTTCAGCTCTTACATCTGTGGACTTCATCTTGCTGGTCCCAACTCCACAATTTCTCCCTCCCCCCCACCGGACCTTCCCATGCTCCATTCACCCAAGACAGAACAGGAACGAAGACCCACCTTCTCAACATCCCATCCCTAGTATGCCCCAACCTTCCTCCTCCTCCTCCTCCTCTCAGCTCCAAACCCTACTAGGAAAGTGAGCACCTCCTCTCCAAGGCTTCTTTCCAAGAGAATGCCAAATGGAGTGAAGACCAAAGGACTTTGGTCCAAAGTCCTACTTCAACTCTGGGATTCCCCAGCGCTACAGCACCTCCCTGGCTTGTCCTCTATGAAGAGATCTTCCCCCAGTACACAAGGCTATCAAATGGCTGCAGAGCCCAGCCCCTCATAACTGTCCCCATCCCTGCACTCCACCACCCAGAGCTCCCAGCCCATCCATGCTTTGCTGGGGTTGACAGAAATTGATGTCCAGAGGGACAAGGTGCCAACAGATCTTCAAATGCCACACTTTGGATGTGAGCCAGCTGTTGAGTGCCCATTATGCACAGCAAAACAGGCTCAGGAGAACGAGCGTGGGCTCAGAGCTGTGTTTGTATCTCTGTGGAGCTCACAGGGAGCACTCAGGCAAGGTGCTCAGCCTGCCGAAATTTCACTACACTGGCCTGCCTCAACTGGGGACACTCTGCCTGCTATAGATAGCATAGATATTGCTGCTTTTGACTCCAAAATGTGGCAGTCTGGTCTCCTTCAGGGGCTTAACCAAAGGCAGTATCAACCAGAAGCCAGTTGGGGCAGAGCTGCCCACGCTGCTGCCACTCCCGTAGAGATGCGGGGTGCCTGCCTGCCACGTGCAAACAGCTTCATGGAAAAGCGTTTCCTTCTCCCCCACCTCACCCTGCACTTAAAAACTGGAAATCAAATCTCTTTCCTTTTTTTTTTTTTAACAAAAAAGAACCACATCATGTGATTTTCCTGCCTTAACATCAGTTTTTTAACTTTGGTTGCCACAGCAACAGGATGCAACTTGGCGTCACCATGACAACAGCTGCCTCTGTTTAAATTCACCATCTGACAGGCAGCCTTGCTCTCTCCGGCTGTCAAAAAGATGGACCTGCTATTACACCTACTCGCCCCTCCCCAAAAAAAACATTTTAAAAATCTGATGAATGAAGGGCACGGAAAACAGCCTTGGAGGAAAAAAGAAATAAAAATAAAATATATGTTCTTGGGTAGTGGAAGGAGGAAGCTGCCCAAGGATGGCATGACATGGCGCAGCTCTTCCTGCAAGGAGGCAACAAGACCTGCCAAACTCTTGGTTGGGCAAAAGCAAAGGTGCAGAAAATGCTTGCTTAGATGTGGCATAACACTACCAGGGTCCCCAAGGGGCAGTGCCCACATAACATCAGAGATGTCCGGGTTAAAGTGGGAGTCATCATGAGCGAAGTGGTTCAGGCACACATGGGTGTTCATCCCATGGAGCAAAATCCCTGTGTGTGTTAGACCAGGGATGTGTACTGGGGCTTTGCAGACACCCTGGCTGCTCTTGGCCAACCCAATACCAGGTCTGGTCCTCAAAAGGGCTGAGACAGGAGAAAGCCCTTGCTGCAGGGAATAGAAAGGTCCCCACAGGACTGATGGACATCCCTCTCCCCTGTCAAACCAGGAGGACAGGTACAGCAGCCACTACACACCTAGAGCTAGAGGCTGTCCTTGGGGACGTAGCCAGAGCTACACAATGTCATCTGGCCTTTCTGGAGCGGGAGAGGGATCTTATCCAGGTCAAATGTGATTAAGCGGATGAAGAACTGAGCAGATATAGATGAGTTGCAGCCCATCTCATGTGCTAACTGAATTGCAGCTTTCCAGGCAGCCAAACAAATGAAATCAGGGCTAAAGGCCTGGCCATCAGCAGAAGGAGAACAAGCAAGACAAGGCTTTGTTTCCAAAGGAGAAGAGGAGTAGATGTTCCTACAGGCAAACCAGCAGCTGCCTCACATTTTGAGCAGGACCAGTGAAAAAAGCAGCTGCAGTGGAAGTAAAGAACTGGGCTTTCCAGCAAGGAACTCAGCAAAGACTTGTCTTTCCACAAAGCTGCATCCCAATCCCAGTTGCTCATATTTCTCCTCCTTCCCCTCCATGCATCATCCCTATTTACACTGGGAAGCCAAACTGCAGAGGCTGCTGGTTATAATTATACAGTTACCCAGCAGATATACAGGCCTGAATCACCAGTTATTTTTAGCCCTATTACCTAGTCAACTGGAGCTGGATGAAGAAGAGTCTCCACTCCTCCCTGCACTCCACCCCAGCCCCCTTGGCTTTCCTTAGTGCCATGCATGTTCTGACCTGCAGTGCCAGGGACAAGGCCATCTCCCTCCCAAGGCCAGCAGCCCTCACTGACTGGCCAAAATCTGATGCTCACCTCTCCAAACCACCCTCACCCAGGAGCAATGCCATAGGCTCCAGGCCAGGCAGCTGAGATGCTCACATGTTTTCTCTGGCCCTACCGAAAGGCAGTGGCTGCTTGTACCAGGTTACAACTGCAAGGATGGGAAACAGCCTGCCTGGCTAACGTCACCAATCTCATCACCAAAAAGCCTTGTCCATTCCCAAGCCCTCAAGAGCTCAAGCAGAGCAGAGGAGCTCTGAGGTAGATGAATTTCCTGGAAAGATATGGCAGCTAGGCAGGCAATAGCTGGGGATGCTCAGCTCCCACACCAGGAGCAAGCCCGTTCCCAACACTCACCTGGGGATACGTCACTTATTTCTGGAAAAAAAAAATAAAACCACAAAATAAGCTTCACCCATTGCAAATTCCAAGAAAGAATGATGTTGGGGAGTTTTTACCGTGCAGTGGTAAAGCTCTAGTCTCTAGGAAACAGCAGCTGCCTAGAGATGAGACATCACACCACGCCGCATCAGCACGGGACCCCAGCCCACGCCGGGAGCACTGGGCCGGCAGCAGCACCCTGGCTCCTTCTTGCTTTAAACAAAAGCTGGAGGGGTGAGGGCCACCACATACCACACCGAAAAAGCACATTAATAATTTGGCATATTCTAGAAAAGAGGCAGGCTGGCCTGGCCGCTGCCCTGCAGAGTTCTGAGCTGAGCTGCCACGTTCCCATCCTTGCTACTGCACCAATGCTCCTGTAGCCACCCACACAGTGGGCATTGCCAGCAGAGGCAGATTTAGGGATACTAGAGGGAATACAGCCTCCTCAAGCTGTCCCTTCACCCCCACGTCACCCGCCAACCCTGAGGCCTCTGCGGCTTCCCAGCTCCTTCCTGGCAGAGGCTCAACCTGATTTGTCGGAGCTGCAAAGGGACTATATTTCCCTGATGATACTCAGTGGGTGGGTGACTTGTCCTGCATCCTTGTGCCTCTCTGGATGGTTTCCCTGAGGTACCTGTTGCACCAGTCCAAGGCTTTGCTGCTTGGCACATGGACAAGCTCTCCTGCGCCTGCCGGAGGAGCCGGCAAGTTAACCAACAAGTTGCAGGGAGAGAAAGCAGCAGCAGCAGCAGCAAGAGCTGCATGTAATCACCACTGCAGAAAATGGCACAGGGAGGGTCCTAAAGCCAAAGCATGGTCACACTGAAGTTTTCAGGATCAGGTCCTTGGTGGAGGCAAAGCCCAGGTGGGGTCTCAGGGGACAGGATGCCAAACCCACACCGATGTGGAGCTGTGTGCTGCGGTGCTGGGCACTGGCCAGGGTGCCTGGGGGCAACCGCAGGGAGAGTGGGAGCAGAGAGAAGTGCATGGGGGTGAATGAAAGGATGGAGAAACAGGGGAAGGAGTAGGGGGATCTGCATCCCTCACCCAGCCCTAGGAATAGGGTCCCTGGGATAAACATCAGTCTCCTGCACCAGTCCCACAAGGGG
>VXBJ01006699.1:219169-236431 GCA_013400055.1 Nycticryphes semicollaris | reverse complement strand
CCCCTCCAACGAGGGGAGCCCGAGGACTGTCTGCCGGCAGAGACCAGGCAGTGAAAGGGCTGGGGTCCAAGTCCTTCCATCCGCCCCGTCGCAAAGGAAGACGCAATTTGGTACAGCACCCAGCGCAGCAGAGGGGAGGCCAGGGGAACAGGTTGCAGCGTGGTCCAGGCTAGTTGGAGCCAAGTGTCCAACTCCCTCCTCCCGGCTCCATCTTCAGCAGCCGGCAGGAGCCCGGCCACCCATCCGCTGGCTCCCCGGGGCAGCGGGCGGGGATGGCGTGCAGAGCCCCCAGGCAGGCACCGGCAGCGTCAGGGATGCTCAGCCCCTTCGCTGCCAGGGCAGGAGTACGCAAAGGCGACGCCGGCTTCCCGCAGGAGCCGGGCCACGAAATTAAAGGCTGCCGTCGCCTCTGCAGCTCGGGGACAGCTTGCTTTAATGAAGTCAGTGGCAACACAGGCGCACAGAAGCGCGCACACACGCACGCACGCCCGGCTCGCTCCCTCGCTCCATCCAGTGCATTCTTTTGGCAAGCACGGGAGCTGCCGCAAAGGAAAGTCAGAGGCGAGGGGAGGGTCTGGAGGGAACAAAGGCAATGGGGGAGGCCCCCACCCTGCAAGAAGCCCCCACCTTGCAAGAAGCCCCCACCACCACCACCCCCCTCCGCCCCGGCTGCAGAGGGCTTTCCAGCACATGGGTGTTCCTAGGTGAGTGGCTAAATAAGGGGGCAACAGTGGGAAAAGGGGGAGCTCTGCCTCCCCTCTGCCTGCAGGGGTGGCAAGAGGCTCACCCCATTTCAGCCTGCACCGAGCATCTCTCCAGCCACATACACCCATCCCTGGGAAACTTCGGGGCTCCCGGTTCCCTGCCAGAGCCGCCCTGAAGCCAGTGGCTGCCTGGGGAGCACCCTCCTGCTCACTTGCATGCAGATCAGCCTCCTTAGAATCCCTTGCCTCGGTATTTTCTTTTTGATGCTTGATGCTGGCCGGAATAAGCAGCGGTTCATTAGAGAGGTGTAAATAACCCAGTCTTGATATGTTCCTGCAGCAGCTGCCACGCGGGGAGAGTGGGGTGGGTGGCCCTGAGGCAGTCTGGCATTGACCCTGCTCCCCCCAGCCATCCCACAGGCAGAGAACAAGGGGCTTGGTTGTGGAATTGAGGACACAGCACCAGTCATGTGGGTGCCAAGGTCACACAGGGATGCTCAGGGTCCCTTGGGCTCTGGTGTGGATGTTGCCTGCCCACCCACCTTTGAGGGAACCCAACCTGCCCTCTTTCACAATCAGGGGACATGCAGCATCCCAGGGACATTTTCAATGTCCTCCCTACCCAATAGGCAGAGCACCAGCCCCACCACTCAGCGCACCCTGTGCGGGTGTTCACACATAGGATCCCCCACCCTCCCCTTTCAGCCCTACATCCAAAGTGCTCCTCAAGGCCTTTGGCACTCACTACCCACCCTTCCAACAGCAAGAGCACCCCCGGATCCAGCCCATGTCACAAGACACCCTGTGTCCCCACAACGCTCTTCCTCTGTCCACCTCAACACCAGCAACCTGCTCTGTAAACAGAAGCTGCTGCCCTGTCCCTGACACCTGCTATGCAGCAGCCAGGAACACTTGGGACAGCTCAAACAAAAGAAATTAACAAAAATAGTTAATTACCCTTAATCACATAAATCATTAATTCATTTGGGTGGGGGTTGCTCCCTCAGTGTAGCCTGGCAGCACCTCACCACAGGTCTTTCCCACCCTTTCCCACCCTACAGGGATTATTGTAACTAGACAGCCACGGAGCTCACTTTTTGGCCCAGGCTCTGCTGGGTGCATTGCCAGGAGCCCTTGGGATGGCTGCGTGAAGAAGAGAATGGATTAGTCCCTCCTCAGCGAAATAACAGAGGATTGTTTGTAAAAATGGTTGAGGGATCATTCCCCCCTCAGGCAGACACTGAGAGCCCAGCAGCTTACCACAGTGCCCATATGCTTGACTTTCCTCCTCCAATTAGCCTTTAAACAGGGGTGAGTGTAACTGGGGGGTTTCAGCAAGCTCCCCAGCTCTGCCACCACCACGCTGCAGCACGGAATGGAGCAAGGGTGGGCAGATCCCTCCCAAAATGCTTCCGAGGCCACCAGTCAGCCCCAGCATAAGCCAGAGTGACCCTGGGCTTTCATTCTGCTAACAACAGGCAGCAAGGAGACCAAACCAGCTACCAACTAATTACAGTCCCTTCGATTCATTCCAGGCAAGACACGGCCCTAAACGAATCAATTATGATTTGTGGCCTCCTCCTCCTCCTCTCCACCACCACCAACACAGCATCAGAAGTGATGCCACTCTTCCCACCTTTCAACCCTTTAAGCCACTGTTAATTAAGCCCAAGTCTGGGCCGATTGCCACGAGCAGATCCTCAGCCCCACAGAGCTCCTGCCTCAGTCGCCCCCCCCCGGCCTCCCAGCCCTCTGCCATCCCTCTGAACCTGCAGATAAGCCCCCACCAAACCTAAACCATCAGGCTCTAGCTGGTACTCCAAGGCTGAGGAAGACGAGGAAGGCTGAACCCAGCACTCTCCCTGCACTCCCTGCCTGGCTCAGAAGCACCATGCCTGCCTCTCTGCTCCATTCAAGGGGCTGAGGAGGAGGAAGGCAGCGTTCCTCCTGCCCCCTTGAAGCAGGGATGCAAGTCTTACCTGGACACCTCTGCTGGGGCAGCAGCTATCCCCTACCCCCAGGGGTTTGTTCTCGGCTCTACTCTGTATTTGCTGCTGCAGAGCAGAGTGCAGGATGACCCCGCTGGGAGCCTCTCTTCTGCTCAGCTAGTGCTAAAGGATGGGATATTTATGAGAAAGCAGCTCCTTAAGAGAAGATTGAAAGGAAAAAAAAAAAAAAAAGAAAAAAAAAGTCCCTGGATATGCCAAGAGATGCAGGCTCAGTTTCCCAGGATGTTTATTGCCGTTCTCATCTTGACCCTCACCCCAGCACACTGGGATTGGTGAGTCAGGGAGAAGCGTGGCTGATGCCCACATGATTCAGCCTGGCACAGAGATTCAGAGCCAGCTATGTGGGGTTGAGTGGATTTTTATTTTATTTTTTGGGGGAATGAAGGAAGTCCAAGAAGACAGGGCAACAGCAGGTGCCGAGACAGGAAGGCACTTGGGATGCGCTGGGTTTTACAGAGACAGGCTAGCTCCCCTCCTCACGCTGATGCAAGTCTCCTCCTTGCTTCCCCCCTTCCCAGCCATGCCACTACCCCCTGCACGTTGAGGCACCATCGGAGACACTGGGCTACCCCTTCCCAGGGGAAGACCAAGCCCTCCCCATCACCTCCAGCACCACCTCCGCCGCAAGGACGCTCCCGGGGCCGGTGCGCCCGGGCTGCCGCCGCTCCGGCATTGCCATCTAGCGGCCACTAGCCCCTCTTTGCAGCACCACCACACTCGCCCCCCGGCTCATCCCAGCCTCCGGTAGCCGACTGCAGTCGCGGGGAGCCGAGCCGAGCCCTCCGCCTTTGCCCGCCCCTGCCGTGGAGCGCTTAGAAGCAGATGCACAGAGCCCCCCCACCCCGCACAGTTACTGCTCTCCTGTCACTGCAGTAGCTTCCGGCTCATGCCGGGCAACCCAAAACCTCCCACCTGTGCATTGCTGGGTACAGGTAATATTGTTAAAGGCATCCTCTCCCGAGCCCGGGTTGCTCGGGAAGCCAAAGGCTGCTCCTCCTCTCGGGGACAGCATCACGCAGGGGACAGATCCCTAACGCGGCCAAGGCAGGGTCTGGAAAGCGGGGGGACAGGCTCTGCTTTGGTGACTGATATTCCCAGGAGCTCTGATGGGCTGTACTCATCTCAGAAAGTGGCTTTTGACATCCTGATTTGATTTGATTTTTTAAATAAGGCTTTAGTTAGGCTGAGAGGAAAAGAAAAAGGAAAAAACCAACAACAAAACACCAACAAAGATACCTAGAATCAAATGAGAATCACCTACAGCGCTCTGGCCAAATTTCAAATTGGGACTGGGTAGCTGTGACTCAGAAGCATGTTTATAAGCATGCAGGAATGGAAGTTTTTTCAAGGAACAAATTCATTACCTGCTGGATCAGGAAGAGATGTGTTCCCTATTTGCCAAGCCAAGCACCTCTGCAGCGGGGAGGCAGAATCCCTGGGCTGGTGAACCTCACCTGTGGACACCTGTGATGTGGGTGGAAAAGGTCCAAGCAGCTCCAGGATGGCATTTCCAGAGGAGGGTACCACATCAGTTTCTGCCTGATGTTCATCTGCACAGATGTTAGCAGCTGTGGTATGGGTCAAGACAGCCGTGCTGGCATCTCTCCGGCCAACAAAACCCCAGACCAGGCCCAACAGCCTCAGCTACACTGCAGAGACTCTGCACTGCCTTGCACCAAGGTAACTCTCACCTAAGCTAGGGCAAGCGCTTCTTCTCTGCAATCTGCTCACTTTTTTTGGTAGCAGACCTGCCCAGCTCGGTGCTCCCCACACCTGCTCGCCCCAAGCTGCCTACCTCACCAGGATGTGCCTTCCTCAGCACTAAAAAAAACAGAGAGGGGCATCATCATCTTCCAAAATTGCCTAGACACATCCCCAACTGAGACCCGAAGGGCTGACTTCCCAGGGTCAGCACCAAAATTCATTCACTGAGAAATTAGACAGCTGGAAGACTAGAGAAAGCCAGCAAATTTCACACAGAGCTATAAACTATGCATCCACATTTAAGCAGCTGACACTACTCCATAAAACTCCTCCCGGCCATTTGGTTGAGGCAACAATACCACAATGTGTCTGTTAGATCCAGGACCTGTTGTCTCTCCATCAGTTTCTCACAGTGTCACACAGCAGCAGCAGAAAAACTTTAAACTGCTTTAAGCTGAAAGTGTAATTTGCTGCACACAGCCATAAAACATACCTGTATTCACAAACACTGCTAGTTTTAATTACAAAGACCCATAAGTCCAACATCCAGTCTTGGCTTGATCTTTAAAATCAATGGGATAGCAATCTTACAAAGCTCTCTTTCCTGGGATGGAGGAATAACTCTCTGGAAATGGGGATTTTGGTCACTATATCACCCACTCAACGAGCTCTCACAAGCAGGAGCACAGATGATGGTGGTGCAGAAGAAGCAGTGCCATAGCAGCTCTCACTGTGCCTTCACTCCTGCAGCCCCTTCCCAAGACACAAGATGACACAAGACACACTTACAGTCCCACTCCAGAGTTCCCTTTTCCTAACTTCTCTGCATGTGTTTGCCTAAGAGAATTCACCTCAGAGCATCTTTGGCCCCATTTCTTACACTGCCTGCTGGTTCTCAGCTGCAAAGTGAAATGCCACAGAGCGTAGCAGGTCGCAGCAGGTCCCACTCAAGGCTCCCAAAGCCACAATATCCCACCACACTCCAACAGCACCCACCAATCCCCAGTTTCTCTAAGGGTAAGGAAGCTGGAGTTGATTACATGCATTAGCCACACTTTTTTCAGGGAGCTTTTCCTCCCTTTTCTTCCTCCCCTTTCTGAACACATGCAGATGCTCCCCAGTGGCTGATCTGTTGTGACATGCATCTGTGCAAGCAAAGGAGAGACAGGCTAAAAAGTGTCTCCACAACTCAAGTGGGATGTCAGAACAGGGACTGGGTGCTCTGTGTAAACTGCTTCTTATGCTTTCCCCAAATGCTCTTCAACACAAGCGAGGCATGTCAAGGTGCCGGTGCCACAGCTCAGCACCAGGTCCTGCTCATGTGGGCTGAGTTTCGGGGATCACCACTGCTCACAGTTTCCTGGCATCACATGAACCCCACGACAAACTCTTCACATACTTCTTGAAGTGATCAAAAGCACCATGGAGCCCTGAAGTTGGATGTTTCCCAACACTGTGTCGCTCATATCAGAGCTACTGATAAAATAGAAGGATGCTGCATCTTGAATCAAAGGGGGATTCAGCAACTAAATGATCTGACTGAAAGAGCTGGGAGAGGTTTAAAGGACAGCCAAGAAACCTCCAGTCCTGTGCACTGATGGGGATGCAGCAGGGCTATGCATCCAGCTCTGCAAAACCCGCTGGAATTGGTTTTGGCACTTGAGTCTCACTCTGCCACCATAAAGCTCAGTGCCTGCACTTACCCACCTCCCCATGGGCTGCTCAGGTTTTTGTACTGTCCAAAAAGCCCAAACCAAAGCCAAAAGCCACCTTTGCAGCCACATATACCACTGAACAACCACAAGGGGACTGCTGGCAGCTCAGCCAGGTGAGACTCTGTGCTCCCCAAACCATCACAGCCAAGGGGACAGCATCACTTGGACTCAGTGTTGGCCCCAGTGATGCCATCCAGGAGGGAAGCATCCCCTGGCCTGCTGCTGCCCACTGTCCTGTTTCCTACCAAAATACCCCACACTGAACATTTCCATCAACTGCGGTGCTCCTTGGGCTAACTTCCTTTAGGCTGGGAGGCTTCATGGCTCAGCTGAAGAGGCCTGAAACAATCACGCATTAATAAATTGCCTGGAGTGCCCTGCTGCTTTATTTAGCCTTGCAAGTCGGGCTCTAATTAGTGTTTGCAGCCACATCCTGGCTGCTCCGGGCAGGCGCACAGGAATCCCACCTCCTGGAGAACAGCTATCTGTCTGCCTCTCCTTTTCCATCAGATTAAAGTGAATTTCCATCCCTGCTTCCAACTCCCAAATCCCTTTGCACAACCTCTTTCCTCAGCCGAGCTGCAGAGCATCTCAGCCCTGCACTAACTGAGCTGGCAGCAGGTGAGGGATAACCTCTCCATCCTCCTCCATCTCAGATGGGTCCAGTTTTGAGCAATGCACTTCCAAAGGGGCTGACGCCAGAGGATCCAATGGAAAAAAAAAAATAAACAGGGAAACTGGATATTTGAGAATGACCATGCTGAAAGGATTTGGACTGGACAGCATGGATAAGAGGAGAACAAGGACAGGAGGGAGGGAAGGGGCACAGACTGAGGGGATATTGCCCTTCTTGCTACCAAAGCCCTGCATGTGCTGGGCGCGAGGGGGCAGATGCTGCCACAGCCAAACACTGAGCTGCCAAGCTTTATGTGTGCATGGGAACAAGGAGACTGAGCTCAGAAAAAGACACCACTAGGGCCAGCCTTAGAGAGTCAACAGGAGACAGCTTATTTCTAATCTGCCAAAGGGTTGGAGATGGATTTTTAAAAGCATTTTCTCAACCTCTGCGCTACCTGAAGCAGAAGAAATCCCTAACTTTCTCCATCAGCATCCTCATGACCCTGCTAGCGCAGCAGTGTTAGCTTCTGCCAAAGCCAGCAGGAGATTTTTCTCCTCCTTAGATCTTCTCTTCACCCCCACAAAAGGCAGGTCCATGCCCGAGGACCATCTTGTGCTTTCTCTGATCCTCTGCCTGCCCTGCAAGACTCAAGTAAGACATACACAGCAAGCATGGTACCAGCGAGCAGGATGACGGAGGAGCCTCCTGCCTTTAGGCTGCAAATGTCCCCCGCAATCAAAAGAAAGTTGGACCAGAAACACACCATCTCCATTCCCCAGTCTCATGAAGCCAAACTCACAGGCTTAGCTTTCTCAGAAGAAACCTGCTAGCAAATAGGGTGCCTTCAATAAAATTACATTGTCAGGACAAGAGCCAGGAAAAGATGGAGCTGTTGAAAAAATTTACCAGCAAGTCTGAACTTACACTGAGCAGCTGATGCTCAAGACAGCCAGAGAAGCCCCATCCCTGGCACGCAGCCAGGAAGGAGATGCTGCTTCCATCTTCCAAACCTGTGAAAGAGAAAAGGCCAAAGAGCAAAACCTCTCCCCGAAAGCTACTCAGTGCTGGGAGGTGCGAAAAAAAGTCCCCCTTGCCGCAGCGACAGGCAGTCATCAGCTCGACAGCCTCTGCAAAGGCAAACAGACTCGCCTATCCCCAGGGAAAGCATGGCTGAGCACGATTCCTCAATGGGAAAGAGTTCATTGAAGAATTTTTAAGCTTATTTCCACTCAAGTAAATGCATGGAAAGGACAGTTACAGCATATTATCTACTGTCTTACTGTCTCATGAGCTACAACAGGGAAAACAAAAGATCCCTGTGAAACCCCTCTGATGACAAAAAATGGACTTGTGGTTTGTATCAGAGCTTGCAAAGATGACGTGTTTCGTTACAGCATCATCCACCACAGTGGTGTGCTCCAAGCTCGCAGGAAAGCTGCTTCACATCAAGAAACCTGCCCACAGCTGGTAAGTAACATCCCTGAAACATGAGCCACACCACCAGCTCTTCTGGGCATGTTTTGAGAAGGACGATGCCATACTGATCTCCTTCCATGGTTGCCTGTGGCTGGGGATGATTGCCAGCATATTTCTCACAGAGAAAGAGTGAGAGCTTTGCTGGTGTGCGCAGCACCAGACCAAAACCAGCCAAGCAACAGAAACGTTAGTGTGTTTTGGGTGACTCACACATTCATAACCCTGCACTGGAGGATCACAGTGGACTTTCCCATTGAGCATGGAAAAGGTAAGCAGAGACAAGAAACACATCTCTCCTCCCTGCTTTTCCGAGAAAGATGTCTTAATGGCCACCTTGGGAAATCAAGAGCCACATCGGAAAGCTGCTTTAGTACAACTTCAGAGACCTTTCTATCTTTTCACATTAATTTTTTTAGCTTTCTATTTTGAATCCTAATCCTCACAGCTAGGTTTTGACCAAACTTTCAAAAACCTTTCCCAGGTTTGAAAACTGTGGTTTGAAATGAAGAAAATGTTGGTTTGGGGGAATGTGCAACAAGAAGTCATCTATGTTTTAAAATTTAAAACATGCTCAAGACATGTTTTAAAATGTAAAATATGGAGTTAAATTAAAAGCATGTTATCATCTGATGGTGCTAGATACCTCTGGAGGTTCCCTTCACCTAAATTGTCTTATTCCCCTGCCATCTCTTAAATATACATGGCGGGAAGGGGGTGGGGAGAAGAGGGCTGTATGACTGCGTACTATATCTTAAAAACTGTGAATAGAAAATAATGTGAAACATATGCACTTGAGAGGCTGAAAAACACCTCTCCCATTAACATCTCCTGGCCAGCAGGCAGCCTCCCATCAGAATCACATGGGGGCAGGTGGGGGTTGTCTGGGAGAGGAGAATAGGTTGCATTATTTCAAGGGAGGCAGAGGACAAGGGTATCAAATACCAAAAGTTTCATGGCATGTGTGCTGCAGTGAATCGTGCTTGCAGAGCTCAGTACAGGGAGATGACATAAAACCAGGACTGATAAAGCAGAGGGTTGTGCTGCCATCCAGAGGGACTTTGACAGCCTGAAGAAACAGGCAAGAGGAACAGCATGAAGTTTAGCCAAGGAAAATGCCAAGTCTTCGGGAGGAACAACCCAGTGCATGCTGGTTGGGAAGCAGCTTGGCAGAGAAGGCCCTGAGGGACCTGGTGGACACTAAGTTGACCATTAGCCAGCAGTGGGCTCTTGCAGCAAAGGAGGCCAGCAGCCTCCTAGGCTGCATCAAGCAAAGCATTACCAGCAGGACAAGGAGATGACCTTAGCCCCTGCTCAGCCCCAGTGAGACACCCCCAGAGTGCTGTACCCAGTGCTGGGCTCATCAGCAGGAGACACAAGGACCTACTGGAACAGCTCCAGCAAAGGTGACTAAAGGAGTGGAGCATCAGCCTTACAAAGAGAGGCTGGCATAGGTGGGGCTGCTCAGCCTGGTTGGAACAGACTGAGGGGAGGTTTCATCAATGTATATGAATACCTGACGATAGGGAGTAAAGGCAGAGCCAAGGCTCTTCTCTGTGGCACCCACAGACAGGAGAAGATGGAAATGGCACAGACTACAATAAAAGAAACTCCATTTATACACAGGAATAAACATTTTGACTGTGAGAGGGACTATTTAGGACAGGTTACCCAGAGAGGTTGTGGAGTCTTCATCCTTGGAGACACTGAAAAACTGTCTGGACACAGTCCTGGGCAGCCTGCTCTAGGTCACCCTGCTTGAGCAAGACAATGGACCAGAAGTCTCTTCCCACCTCTCCACCTCCCTGTAATTCTTTGCTTTTGAACCTTGGCCAGCCCAAGGCCAAGGAGGAAGCTCCCTCCAAAGGCTGGATTCTGGGAGGTATGACCAGTCCCACTACAGTGCATGGCTTAAACACAGCCCTGAGATGTGCTAACAAACCTTTCTGATACCTGCAGCTGCAGATGAGATTCCAACAAGGGAAGCCAGAATGAGACATTCCAGGATTCAGTGACAAAATGCAAGTGGGCACCTGCTCGCAAGTGGAGGCATCCACCAGGATCCACCTTGTTCAGCAACCAATCTCCTAATGAGCCCAGCTCCCTGGAAGAGTGGCTTCAGCTGTGCAGGAAGGCAGGGACCAGTGTAACTACCCACCTTACCAGCAGCAATTTGCAAAGTCAAAAGAATTGACTCAGAAAGGGAATTCTTCTTCCTCCAGGGTGTGCCAGAAACCCAGACTTTGCGGCAGTTCAGGGAAAGATGCTGCTATTTCCATGCTGTTGCTAGGACATTCAGCAGCACTTGAGTTCCTCCTGAGTCAGAAAATCTCCTCCCCATGCATCTGAACCTTGGTCTGCACTAAAGGAAAAGGAGGAGGGAACAGGGAGGTCCAGGGTGGATACCTCTGAGAGTGATGCTCCTCTGCTGCACAAGGCCAATTTACCATAATAAAAGACATATTTAATTGCCTGAAGGTTTAGCACATACGTGGTCCTTCTCACCATCTCTTGCAGGACAAAACAAAACCAGAGAGAGTCATCTTAAGTTACAGATACTCATTGGGCTCCTGGAGAGGTTAATTGCATTGCCCTGAGTTGCAGAGGAGACATGCATGTCTCTCCATGAAGGATGCTCAAAGGTATATGAGCCTGGCCTTTGCCTGTCACTGACATCTTAGGGCTTTTGCCCACAGAGCCCCCTGCCAGCTGCCTGTGCTGCCCCAACCTTCCTGCCCAACTCCCCGGCATGCAGCAGCAGACATCTGAACAGGAGCCCATGATGGAAAAGGACACTGCTAAGCTGCCTCTGACAGCAACTGACACTGCAGAAGAGCTGGAGGAGGAAAGTCGTCCTCATCCCAGGGCAGGGTCAGGGAGGGAGGCATGAGGAGTTGTGACAGGCACTGAACACTGGAGCCAAGACCACGAGGGGATGCCAGGGCATCTTCGCTCTTTCCCAGCAGCACCTACAGGGGAGCAAGGGCTGCTCTTTTGCAGCAGCAAAATGCTCCCAGCATCAACACTGCAGCTAAGATCCAGTGCCCCTCTCCAGCCCCTTGCCCCCAGCCCCATGCTGCAGCAGGACAGCACAGAGCCACTCCCCCCTCCGCCCCTCAGAGCCCTCTTGGCTAGGCAGGAGCTGCTGCACAGAGCAGGAGCAAGGCTGCTGCTCAAAACACAGCAGCAACATCCACTATGTCCAGCACTTCTCACAAAACCCTGTCACAGAGCTACCAACATCAGTGTCGGCAACTCAGAGCCACCCTGGGGCTTGTCCCTTCCCTGAAGATCCAAGGAGGGCCAGGATGATGGGCACTGGTCCAGCCAGGGCAACACTGCTGCCAAAGCAGCCCCAGCCTGGAGGCATTTCCCAGACAGCCTTTGCCAGCGCAGAGGAGCGAGAGGCAATGCCACCCCATGCCTGCTCCTGCCCTCTCCATCACTGCAGCCAATTAAACCCAGATGGTGCAATGCGCTGGGGAATATGCTGGGAAGCAGTGATGGAGCTGGCAGCCCAGCACACACCAAGGGGCCCCTTTGTCTTGTTCAGCATCAAGAAGAAAAAAAAAAAAATAAAGAATTTTAAAAAAAAAAAAGAGTCAGCTTCATTTGTAATCTGGGTTGCAGAGTATGCACATAACCAGACAGACTGCCAAGTCGTAAAGAGTCACTAAGATCTGTTAGCAACACCCTGTGCATTTTCACAGTTTCTTCTGTTCTCTTACTTCTTCCAATAAAACTGCGCAAAGGCAGAGCTGCAGTAACGTTACGCTCCAGCCCAAAAGGCTCCCCATGCTCTGTGTTGCAGGTACAGATCTGAGCAAGCAGCAGAATGCCTGCCACCCCATGGACCACAGGCTTCCAGATGGGCTACAGGAATCTGACTGCAGATCATACTATGCAAGGGAGACCTAGTAAACTCCTAGCAAAGCCATTGACTCTAAGATGCTACAAGACAGATCACTTTTAATGACCCTATCCTTTAGGAACACTGTCCTGCACTGTGGGCAAAGCATGCCACTTTCTGCCCGACACTGAAACCTGCCACCCATCACCCAAGTACTCCAATTCTGATTTACACATCACACCTCCACACCATCACCTCTAAACTGTACCAAGACCCAGCTGCTTTCCTCCTGTCTCCTCTGCTCCTATACTCCCCTTCCAACACCTGGGAATTGGGCTTTTCCATGTATTCTGCTGTAGGTATCATTCCAAAATGAGGGCACAGCTAGCACTCCCCAAACTGCACAAGCCAAACTCAAAAAATATCCACACACACATGGTTTTAAGCCATGCAAGGCAGGTTTGGGTCCTGTCTGCTGCAAAGGCAGCTTGAGGCTGTTCTACGATGTTCCCCAGGTGGCATCTACCATCAGCTAAGGAAATGGCTGCTCAGCCTGGAGAAGCCACGGGAGATTCCCCGTTTGCTTATTTTGACAGAGAGCATTTCTTTTGAGCTCTCTCTCAGCCAGCCATAGTCCAAATGATGCTGACACAAGTACGTAGCAAAGACACCAGTGATTTAACCACAATCACTCCACACATCAGGCCAAGCCTTGCTCAAGTGGAGCAGTTATCTCCATCCCCAACCCTAACGCGTGAACAGTGGGAACCAAGGCAGGGCATCAGACTGGGACACTGGAAAACAGGGTTTAGTGTCTGCCTTGGCCTTAGGAACAGGGTAGGCTCTTGCACCCTCCACCATAAAGTTAAGGCTCCCATAGAGCCACCACCCCACACACCCTTGATCAGCACATGGCAGATGGTTCTTTCTGCTCTCTGCCTCAGTTTACCCATTAATACATAGGGAAGAAAGCATTTCCTCCCCACCTTCTAGTCATATTTCTTCTTAAGGGTCAAGCACATTTCATTTGTGGGCTTTTTTCACTAGCAAAAGGCAACAGAGATGGAGGCTTGGTAGGGGACAGAGATGCTGATGCTAACACCAAGTGAGTAAGAAAAAACTGACTTTTCATCTCTTCCCTCATTGCAACCCAGCACAAGAGCGGCTGCACAAAACATCTGGCTGCACAACAGGAATGCTGCATCTGCAAAGACAAAGTTGCTCCAGGGAAGCAGACGTCTCTCATGGGGCAAAGGAGAGACACATGCAGCAATCACTGCCCATGACCATTCCACCACACACCACCCAGCCACAGCTGGCAAACAGGAGCCCGAGGAGATCTCCAGCAGCTACTGAGTTGCTCCTGGAGCACTGGCCAAGGCAGCGGATGCTCAATAGCACCACTTTGGAAACACATATTGGAGTTAACTTGTACAAGACAGCATTCAGAGCACAACGTTTAACCAAAAACTCCCCAGAAGCCTTATGAAGGAGATGCAGACCTCTCTGAACCACCCTGGCTTAACTCATCAGGTTTTGGCAACAAGGCAAAAACCCTAAAAATCAGGTATTCTGAGCTTGTCCTGACCCCAGAGGCAAGCCAGCCAACCCCCAGGGTCTGCCACAGCTCAAAGCTGAGCAGAAAAGTCTTTTTCCAAGAACCTCATGTTCCATCTAATACCTACCACCACGCTGGGACGACAGGAAAATACCACCCCCACTGACAGCTGAGCTCCCTGCTTGGTGATGCTTACTAGGAGACTTAGCACTAGACCTCTGAGGCAAAAGCCCCTAGGGTAATTCAACCCATGACCACCTGCAAGATGGGCTCTTCTGAAAATTAAATCACAGGGAAATCACTGTATTACTAAAAAGAATATAGATGGGGAAATCAGTGTGTGCTTTCTCCCCCATATGCTATCCATCTAGTCCCATAGAGCAGCCATGGCATTGGAGTCACAGCTCTGCACACTGACCTGGACTTTAGCAAAGTTTTTGGGGAAACATCAGTGGTTTATGTCTCTGACGCTAAAGCAGGAGCATCTGGCATGTAGTTTTTAGAGGCTGAAGGGTTATCAGGGCACCTAACTCTGGGAGAGGCACAGATCCAGCCCACTGGGTCTCAGCTTGCTGTGCCAGGATCACTGACTCACCAGGAAGAGACCTGCCAAAGACAGACAGGGGAGTTCTCTAGTCCTCAGTGGGACACAAGGTCTGCGAAGCCTGAGATCTGCCATCTGTGCCAGAGCCCAGTGTCCCCCCAGCACCAGGACCTTCTGCAAAGCACCAGCAGCTCCACCTCTAGCAGCGTAGCTACCAGGCTGTGGGCTTGGGCATCCACAAGGAGAGAGCCCCACAGCCAGACCCCAACAGCAATGAGCTGGTGATGGGAAGACAGCCCATCCCAAAGCTCAGGGATGCCTGCCTTAGACATGACTTTCCACCCCCCCACACACACAATCATCGTAAAGTGAGCTGAAATGCCAAAACCAAACAAATGCAGAAACTGGACCCTACCAGCCTGGGGAAACACTCAATTAAACAGGGAGAGGTTGGGATTGCATCTGCCTGCCTATACCCAATGCATTAAAGACAGAAATATTAGGCTTTATGTTTGAGTTACTGCTAAGTGGAGAAACCGAGGGCAGCAAAAGGGGCACATCCCACACGGTGTAAGCAGGAAGGGCTCTGAATTCATCTCCCTACCATGAAATAGAGCTGTAGTCATCCAGGCAGTTAATTAGTGAGCAGCCGTTGCAGGAACTCACTTGCCAGCTGACAATTAACGAGGCCATCCCTCTGCTTCCTGCCTGGCCATGATTTATTCATCTGGCATCCCCGGTGGGTTGTGAAAGATAACAAGGCACCGAGTGCTTGCCGAGCCCATATGTCAATTTATTTCCCTGCTCAGGACTTCCTGAGTCACCGGCCAGGAGGTTCCCTGGGCACAGAGGGATGAGAGCTGAAAGGGCCAGGGATAGCCCGCCTCACCGATGGGCTGCCCTCCAAAAAAATAAGGCAGGAGCAGCCTGAGCATTATCACAATTTTGTCATGCCAAGCATCCCAAAGAAATGCTATCTGCTTCAAACAAGCAGAGAGCTGACCTGGATCTCACCAAAGTAACCTGCCTCATCTTGTTAATAAAGGGGCTCCCACCTCCTTCACTACCCCAATGTTTTATAATACGTTGATTATTTCCTAAATAAAGTGCCCAAGGCTGGGAGCTACTCCAGACCAATGATATTGGAGCAGGATGTTCTGCAGCAGCTTATCCTAGGCAATTTTGCTGAGTAGACACAAGAGGGGGAAACCTTATAATTTAAATGAGTTTGTGCAGCAAATGCTGGGCAAGGGAGAATAATCCAGGACCCGGAGCTGGGTTTCTTTCACAGCACCAAACCAAACTATGGGAAGAAATTAATTAAAGGAAAATAACAAGTTAATTAAGTGGGTTCTAGCTCTGTCAAGCACTTCTCTTCCATTCTCCCAGGTTCATTAACACCTCCAGCTTGCTCTGATTCAGAGGGACTTGACCACTTCTTAGGATTAAATACAAATCCCCTTGCAATAGGGCTAAAACCACAATAAAAGCAGAAGGCAAGGACCCCAAACACATCCCAAAGTCCTGCTACAGCCAAGGGAAACTGCCTTGAGGACTTCAAAGTTTGCTTTTACCAGGTTTTCCATCCCACCGACTCACACAATTCAGGGAACCCCCTCATCTGTAGAGGCCCCTTTGCACTGCTCCCATCAAATGCCAACCACCATCTCAGAGCCAAGAGAGGCACCTCTGACCATTTCAGCTGAGAAACACATTCACCTCCTGCAACCAGCACACTCCATCTCTTACACACCCCCCGCAAACTCACCCCATCAGAAAAACACCATGGTCCAGCCAGCTCAGAGCAACCCAAGCCCTCCAGGACCTGTGGGATGTGCCAAGGCCCAGCACAGGGTAGGACAGGTGCTGCACAAGGTCCCAGCTGCTGGAGGCAGGACCACACATCCCATTAGCTTTAAGAGCACAGGGAGAGAAAAGGACCCAGAAGAGGTTTAGCAGGGTGAGGAAAAAAAAACAAACTCAAAACACAAGCTTCTCATTTCCTCTGTCTCAGGTTGTTCCCTGCCTTTAAAAATCCTCCCCAGAAAACAAAGATGAGGAGGAAAAGCAGTCCAGCTCAGAAGTCCCAGGAGACCAAGCACAGCTGGTGTTGGCTGCTCCATGGGGGTGATGCCAACATACCACACAGCCCCCCCACCAGCCTCATGGAAGACTGGGAATGCTCCGGCCCCCCCCAGCTGCCCACCTGGGCTGGGGGCTCGATGGTACTTACTCCCACTCCTTCCTCCGCGCCTGCGGCGTGCTCTGCATCTTGTGTGCCTCGTGCGCCTTGATGATGTCCCTTTGCTCGATCAGCCCACCCCGCCGGCGCTTGATAACATCTGGGCTCACAGGAACATACTGGCCAAGCCCCAGGTCAAAGGTGCTGCCCATCTCCATGCCGGCATCAGCATCCCGGGACCGGGGCTCATAGAGGGCATCGAAGCTGGCGGCCCGTGAGACCAGGGCCTCAGCCAGGCTCTCAGGCTCCAGCAGGTTGCAGGACTGGGTGGTTTGCATCAGGCCGAGACGGTGCTTGCGCCATGTCTCCTCTTCGGGCAGGGCCAGGACATAGCGAGGGGAAGCAGCATCCAGTTCAGCCCCCCTGCCTGGCCCCGGGGCGCTGACGGAGCATGTGCCGAATCCCAGCATCTTTGGTGCTATTGTAGCTCATCACTCTGGAGGGGAACAAGACAAAGAGGGGAGGCTCAGGGCTTTGCTTCATTTACCCCTTAACTCCCTCCCTTCCTCCCATGCCAACTGAAAGTCCCATTTCTCTCAGGTTTGCTGGGCTAGTCACTCTTAAACCAGACACAGGGCCCACACTGGACACTAGAACCCCAAGGCTAGAGGAAGGCGTCGCACCTCCTGCCTTACTGCTTTCCTCCTCACCTCCTCACCTTGCTGGGCACCCCTGCACCTCTTGAACCTGCAGCTCTCTCAGCCAGCCCTCCCTGGGGTACCTGGAGCAGCATAGTTCCCTGCAGGTGGACCACAATGTGATGAGCCCCACACGCTGTCTCACAGATGGGAAAAGAGACTGAGGAGATCTAGATCAAACCACCCGTGCACTGCTTTTTGGTTTT
>VXBJ01006699.1:127439-219062 GCA_013400055.1 Nycticryphes semicollaris | reverse complement strand
TGGTTTTTTTTTTTTTTTCATTTTTTTTTGCTTTTGCAGGGTGTTTGGAGGAATAAAAGGGCTGGCATGGCACTACTGGGCTAGGAGCAAAACTCAGTAACCCCCAGCATAGTGCTCTCTATCCAACCCAGCAGGCAGCCATGCACTCACCAAAAGCTGAGTGATGCCAAGTGCTGCCATACTGGCAGAGGCCATGCCAGTGGCACAGGTTGTGGCAGATGGCCAGTGCCCTCATGCACCGCCTCCCATGTGGGCACAGCACTGGAGTAGTCCTGGCCAGAGCATCCACGTGCCCCCTCCAGCCCCACACACGGGATGAGGGCCAGGCAGCAGCTTAGGAGGCTGGATATGGAAATATCAGCACAGCTTTAACTTGGGAGCTGCACATCGGAGGGAAAAAGTGCAGGAATGCTGCCAGAAACCCCACAATGAGCAACACTCCTTGGCTAAGCAAAACTGACGATTCTGTATAGACAGGAGATGCTTGTATCTGAGAATACACCCGAAGCCTTGTCATGGTGAAATGCTTTATTCTCATGTTGGAGAAGCTCCATCCAGCACATTATTGCAGCAACAAAGGCTTTGCTCCAGCAGCCCCTGAAATTCCCCCCTAGTGCTTGCCCATGAAAGAGAGGATGAGAGAAAAGGCCAAGGGCAGCAGGTGTTTCACACTGGGGCTGTCATCCCCTCCTAACTACATCCCTGACATGGGGAAAACCAACCCAGGAAGGAAAAAGAGGATTTAAAACTCCCAATATATGGCAATAAAGCAGCAAATTGAACACATCAGTCATCTCAATCCCTTCCCAGGGCATTGGTTGGAGACACCTGAACTCCTCCTCCAGAGCAAACAGGGAGGCAAGAGCAGCTGAGCACAGAGGTTGGGAGAAAGGCTGGGAAATCACCACACCAGGAACAAAAAATAAATTAAACAGGAAAAAATATATCAAGAGTAACTGAGAGGAAAAACAGATCATGGGCCCTCAGGCTAGCCAAAGTAGCCCATGCCACCAGAGAAGGATGCACAACACAGCCAGGGAAGCATATCATCTCCTTTGAGTCTGCGGTGCTGCACTGCAAATATGCAGTGACCGAAATCACCCCCAAATTTCAACCTGTCCAAGCCAAGGGATACTTACCCCTTGGCAAGCTCTGCAGAAGGAAAAAGGAGATAGCCATTAAGATACTCAGCAAATTAATTAGCATATTGTTAAGAACTTTGGCTGCTCCCTCTGAAAGCTTTAAACACATTCTTCACTATTTTGCTTACTCATGCAATTTATTTTTTTAAAGGCAGTAATTACTTTTTCAATCCAGACCCAGGTACGTTCACAATATCTCATTTTCCTAACTTCTACCTTTCCTTCTCATACTGCTCATTCCCAACCCTCTCCTGCTAAAGTTTAGCTCCTCGTCCAGCCACACCAGGTTCTCTTTGGAGTTCAGGGGTGCTTTTTTTGTTTGTTTTGTAGTTTGATTTCCTGTGTTTCATTTGTTTGTTTTTTTTAAACAGTCCATCTGCAGCCCCACTTCTTCCCTAAGCATTTTCTTGGGGAAAATGTGAAGCTTTCTTGAATATAAGACTGAGCGCTCCATGTTTCTGCCATGGCATGGCTGTGGCAGAGCTGCAGGGACAATTAGCTAAGAGCAAATGAGGACACATCAGGAGGGCAGGTCAGGCAGCCACACGGACACCAATTCTCCTGACACCTACCAATGCCTATCCCACCGTGCTTGCTCCAGGGACACTGGTGACTCCCAGGCCTGGAGACAAGTGAAAAAGCTCAAGCAAAGACCTCAGATGAAACACTGAGAAAGTTTGAGGACATAAATAGAAATAATTAGCCCTGCCTCCGCCTAAGCAAACAGGGCTCACGCTGCCAGCAGAACAAGTCACATTCCCTCCAGAGAAGTGACAAGCAGAGAAGGGATGATGCCAGAACATTTTGTTAAGGAAAGCTGATGAGGCTATGTGCTAACAAGGGTGCTTGCGGGATACCACACGCTGGGTTCGAAGCACCTGACATCAGGGCATCTGCCTGTCTTCTAATCTTTGGTCCCCCCCTCACACAGGAAAACAAACCTACTTTATTTTTTACACAAAGTCTGAATTAATGAGAAAAACTACCACATTTGTTCATGTAATTCAGCTTTTTCTGTTTAAATGCCAGCCCTGCCTCCTGCAAAAGGGAAACCCATGGCAAGCCAATATGTAGCCTGTTTTGAAAACACAGAGTTATCTTTTAATCTCATCCATGGAAACCCATAGCTCAGTATCTACCAGGAATGGGCCATGGTTGGAGCCAGGACCATGCAGCCAGCCAGCAGTCCTACCTTCACACTGGGTTTGCTTAATAACATACAACTTGGGTGCATATCGATACCTCCAAACCCTTCCAGCTGCAAATTGGACTTTGCACAGGAATAAACCCAGGTTTGCTGCACAGCTCCCTGTTAACAGCTGGGCAGATGATGACTTTGCAGCTCTGTTAATGATAATTAATAAGTAAAAAAAAAAAAAAAAGGCAAAAGAAAACAGTGTATCCACCTGTCCAACTCCACCGTGGTAACCTATATGGTTTCCCACTGGTGACTCCAGCTGATGTTCACTGTCTGTATCCCCAGTTGCATAGCTAGGACACAGCAAGACGGTGGCACAGAGTCACATGTGGTTCCCGGCAGCATCCGCTGGCCCCTGCTCACCCAACTGCTGTGGGAGCAGAGGACATTACTGCACAGCAACGGTGTGTTTGGCTGCTTTTGGTACAGGAGAGCAGAGAAACAGCTGCTACTGTGACACATGGCAGGCTTTCAGTGCCAGAAAATTAAGTTTCTAGCGGCTTTTATCTCCCAAATTTTAGTCTAACAGTAATAAGAGTTGGGAAATTTACTGTTTGCTCCCGCAACAGAGAAGTCATCTAGATAAAACCATGGCCACAGGGCAGTGGGAGCAGTCAAACTGAATTAGAGTGTGGCTATTCAGCTGCAAAATGCTGGCACTTGTGCTTACACCGGCACAGTGGCTGGGAGCTGTGTGATGCTGGGGGACATCTGAGGACAGGGACCACCCAGCTGTGACAATGCACAGCCAGAGCTCACCCTGTCTAACAGAAGTCTCATTAGAGAGATCACACCCAGCATCCCTCCATCCCCTCCGGCACTGGGATTGCCATGGTCAAATGGGGACAGCACCGTCAGCATCCCTTGCCCTTTGGTCTGTGCATCAACACGGGCTGAAATGGGACAAAATGCAGGGCAGCATCCCACCCCACAAACCACCAAGAACAGCCTCTCAAGACCTCAGCACCAATGGACAAGTGATGGAAGAGACATGCACAGGTCCTCTACACCATCCTTGCAAGATGACTAAACAGGGCCACATGACCTAATCCCACTGTCTCAATCCAAACCGCACACCACAGCCAAGGAACACAGCATCTGCAGACAGGAGACCCTGGACTCTCACACTGTACTTCATTTTCCCCTTCTAGCGGCTGAGTAACTAATGAAAAGCTTCAGTGAGAAGCAGGTTCCCAGCAGCACCACTGACCTACAGAGAGGAAATTCTTTTCAGGGGTTTTCTCTGTGTATGTGTTTGTGTTACAATGGCAGCAATCAAGTGTTTAGCCAAGTAACTAGGTATTACCATAATAACTACACTCAGCACTTATGGCACTGGGTGAGCTCTTTGATTCCATTATCTGAATAATCTTCACCAAAACCCCCGGAGTTAAAGCAGATATGCTTAATGCTGCGCTGGGCGGTGAGGGCTGATCAACCCCAGGCAGCAGAAGGGTCCGGAACAGCAGTGCTAAGCTCCAGTTCTGGCATAAGCCCCAGGGGCATGGGGTTGGACACCCCTTCCTGAAGAGGACACAAGGCCTCACCCCAGGATTGACAAATCCTGGCTGTGTTGTATGCAACAAGCAGCAAAGCTTGCTTGTTCCTTCGACTATGGTCCAGCAGCCCAGCAGCCTTCCCCAGGGATTTGGGGGATGATTTCAACAACTACTTAGAGCAAGAAGCTGCTCTGGTGATGCTGCTTCCCCTTGTGAGTGAGTGTCTTCCCTCTCGGCTGAACAAGCAATGAGAGAGCACAACAGGAACAAAAGAAAACTCCTCCAGCAGATGTATATATATATAGGATGCTGTCTACAAGCAGCCAAGCCAGACAGGGTTTCTCCACTTCACCAGCCCACAGAGAATCTTGCTTCCCTCAGCTTGACCAGTCACCCTGGGAACTCACGTGCTCAGACATTTCAACTTTGCTCCACCCTTCCTGGGGCATAGGGATGTCCCAAGTGTGTCCCCTGCCTCCCCTTCTCTCTGGCTCAGTAACTTGCCTCTCCCAGGTCCTGGAGGCCACTTGGTTTTCAGGACAATCAAATGCCATCTGCCTCTCTTCGTTGAGCCGCGCTTACCCAGAGCTGCTAATTACTAGTCCCTGCTCAAGGGGAGAAGGAGAGCTCACACAGCATGGCTAAGCAGAGCACTAAATCCCAGAGTGCTAAATTCACTAAATTCAGTGCAGGGCCCCTTCAAGCAGAGACAGATGGGCTGCAAAAGCAACTGATTCATCCCCATGGCCTTTCCCTCTCCTGCCACGTGCACTTTCCCTTGCAACAGCACAGATGTTTTGATGGGCAAGCACTGCTCTGGCCAGTTTTGAAGTCTCGTGGTCCTCCAGCTCCTCTGTCTTGCACCAAATGCAACGGCTAGGTCTGAACAGCACAGTGGCTTCAGGAGCCAGCTGGAGAGACTGAGCTATTTTTAGTCAAGTCATTTGCTACTGAGGAGAAGTTTCTGGGACTCAACCCCCCTCCTATAGCCACCACCACCAGCAGGTTTACAGCAGCTCTGCTGGAAAGAGCTGCTCTGAGCATCCCTGGTACCCAGCAAGAGCCAGTGTTTCATCCCATGCATGGGAGGTTTTACAACGCCAGCAATGGAGAGACTTAAGCTGGGAAACAAATAAAATAAAAAATTCTTTAAAAGACACTTACAGGCAAAGGCTCCTTGCACAGATCTATTCCTATGCTCAGCAAAAGGTGTGGGTGAAAGGGCTGAGTCAAACATCCTGATATAGGAGAGCAAGGGAAAGATGACAGCACACACGCCAGTGCCTTTGGAGCAAGGAGACATGGTACAATCAAAGCAGGGCGGCCTGGCTCGTTTCTCAAGAAGCATTCATTTCTCATCACCCATTCATATATAATAAACTATTTTTGGGGTCTTCAGAGCACTGAGGCACTACAACAAAGACACCTGGAACAACAACCAAGATCAGATGGAGGAATGAACAGAGCTCCAAATACCCAGGGGCTTCTTCAGGCTGGGACATGCTCCGAAACCAGCATCAGACAACCTTTTGTCTAGAAAACATCTTTTGTTCTGCCACACCAGGGTTTTCATGGCTGGTATGATGCTCCAGTGGCAGAATTTACTTCCAAGGGCTAAGCACTGCATCTGCTTTCTGGGAAAAGCCACACTGAACCTGGATGGGTCCAGGCTTGGACACTGTCCCAGTTCGGAGTCATGCCAAAAGCCAGTGAGCCCATGGCGGGTGCGAGTGGTCTGCCAATACCAGCAGTGGGGTAGCACAGCCCCAGGTACAAGAGCCCTCCTGCAGAGCACTGCTCCCAGGGGAATCAGCTTTAAGAATATCAAAACATGATATTATCTCATCTCTCCTTTAAGAACAACTGTTAAACAACCCCACTATTATTTATATAAATGTAAGTCAAAGAAATCAGCCCTCTATCTCCAGCACAGAGAGGCAGGAGAGCCAGAGGCTGCCAGGGGAGTGGGACTCCCCAGCACCAGGGCTGGCTGCAGGCAGCTAGCCCCAGCCCCGAGGATGCTTTCAGGGTACAGCCAGGGATAGCTGTGATGCTGCTGGGGCAGCACTGACAGACAGGGCTCTGGCTGGCCTGACATAGGGATTTCATTGATGGGGTAGCATCAGGCATGATGTCCCAGCAGAGCAAGGTGTCCCAGTGCCTAGGAACGTGCATCCTGACAAAAACCTGATGCCCAAATCTTTTCTAGCATCACCTTCGAGGCCATCTCAACTCTTCAACTCTTTCTGCACCCCTTGGTGCCAGACATGCAGAGGTTTCTGCTGCTCAAGGCAAGGTACGCCCCCTTGCACACCCATCACACTTGCAACTCGCCACCCCTGAATACTAGCCCCATACCAGTGCTGACCTCCCACCACCAGTGGCATTCCCAGCTCCCCCAGGAGGGCAAAGGAAACAGGCATGGGCAGACCTGAGAGCGTGTGTGCCATCGGCTGTGGGCAGAGACGGGAAATGCAGAACAACGCTCCGCACAGCTCAGCGTTTCCCTTCCTTCTACAAGCTCTTCCCCCCAGCAGGGCCACAGGGAGAGGTGACACTCCAGCAGACAAGCGCTAGGCTCAGGCTCACCGCTGCTCTGCAAACAGCATGGAACCCAGCCTGGCAATAGAAATAATCAAGGATGGGAAAAGCAAGCAGTGATCTGTGCAACAGCAGTGTCTAGAAACGAGCAGTGCTTGGAGCTATACGTACACATAACCAGAGAGCATGCCCTTAGGAGTTTGCTTTCCAAAGAAGGGCAGAAACAGGATGTCTTAAGATAATTTCCAGCTGTAATCACTGGGCCACCCTCCAGGAATATAACTCTGCTCCTGCTCAAGAGTACAGGCTGTTGTCCCTCCAAGGCCAGTCTGCCTTCCTCCCTCCAGCTCCCACCACAAGGAGATTTTCTTCAGAAAGGCCCAATGATCCTCCTGGGCTGGCCGTAATTCCTGCAATGCAGGGCAAACAGCCAGCACCAACATAAAGTGCATGTATGAAAACTGCAGTTTCAAGCTCACAGGGCTCCAAACCATCCCCTCGCCCAGCCACTGGCATGGGGAGAGCAGAGTCTCCATGTCCCAGCCTACCACTCCTTGGATGTCTGGTGAACCGGAAGCTGGTGACAGAGCACTACCATCCTTGAGGACAGCCTGGATTTATGCTTTAATTAGCATGCAAGAGCAGAGCTGGCTCCACAGACCACACCTCAGCCGCTCCTACACCCAGGGATGTGGGAAGCGGTGCCACCAAGCCTGGAAACTCAGCCTGAGCTAGCTCAGTCCAGAGAAGACAAGTGACCCCAAATGACACCAGGGCTCAGCATCGGTCCACACCTCTCTCAGCCCAAAAGCAGCTGCAAGAATCACCAAGGTAGAGAGGAGCACTAGCTGCCAACATGAGCCAGGGTGTGTTAGAAGTTGCTGTGCAACAGCAGGAAAGAAAAGGCTTTAAAAAATAAATAGACTGGTCTCTGGGAAACGTTGCTGGCAGAAGACAGCCCAGCCCTTGCTGCTCACACTCTGGAGCGCATGAAATGAGGCAGCATATACAGGAAGGGGCTGAGAACAGGACATTGCTTTTGATGTAGGAGATCAGAAACCCAGGTCAGATTGAAGCCACAGACACAAAGAAGATTTGAAACAAATCCAGAAAGAAAAACAGGAAGCCAGGAAGCATCCTGCCCCAGGAAAACTTTATTCCCCTGTACTGAGACAGGTTGAACACACGTAGTCCCAAAATAAATCATAAGATCTGGGAACTGCTCAGTTTGGGCTCCCCAGAGGGTGGTCATGGGTCCGAATAGTACCTGATGCTTCCTGGGCATTGCCAACACTTGCCCTGATTCTGGCTTCATGCTACAGCTTACAGCTTCTCAAAAAACGTCTGGTTTAGCCAGGAACTGCCTGCTGGAATGGGGTAGGCATGGCTTGGTCTACAGAATCACAGGAGGATAGCATCCCATGGCCTTCTCCCAGGTCAGCTTTCTGGGTTTCCTCCTTGCATTTCACTCCCACTGGGCTCCATGGCAGCTCATTCAGACTGCCCGTCTTCCCTCCAGCCAGGAAATGTAACAAAAATAATAACAAAATTCCTGTTTAACCTGGCAAAGCTGGGGAGAAAAAGTTCTCCTTTCCAACAGTGCCTTCGCTGAGGTGACTCACAAACCACAATGTGTGTCATTACTTAATAGACCCACTAAGGTAATTATATGATCATGCAAACATCAGATTCCCGGCACAAGGAGTCACAGCACCCCTGAGAGGTTAAAACAAAAGGATGCTTTAAAGGTGAGCGACATCAGGCTTTATTCTTCTTTGACTTTTGTTCTCATTATGTACAAAGACTCACTGAAAAGGTCTTATTGTTTGTGGGAGGAAAAAAAAAAAAAAAGACTGTCTCTTGCACAAATTGCACAGTGAAAAAGAGAAGGAGATAGAGAATAAGTCTCTCCTGCCATTCTGAAGACTAGAAAGTGTGCCGTGTGTCCTCTGCTGTGAAGTCCTCCCTAGCCACAAGGACAAGGCAGAGCCCTTGACAGGGTGGGCATCACAGGGTCAGGCCAACTCACTGGGTAAACAGAGCAAGACCTTCTTGGGTTAATCTAAAAGGAGGAAAAGTAGGTTTTCCTTTTGTTTCTTCACCCAGGTCTTCTGTTACTCTTTCTTTTACATAAACCTTTCTCCCTGCTGTAGAAAACAGGCATTTTACATTTTACCTTATCCTGGCTTAAACTGGGTTGGCATAAATGGACAATAAATAGGTATTTCTTGGATGCCAACATAACAGATGCACAAATCAGGCCTTGAGAACCCTTTATCAAGTGATCAGCTTCCTTACTGGGTGCAGAGGGTAGGAGAGCTGTTCAGGGACAAAGGCCTGGACCAGCCTCTGCCTTTCCTTCCCCTCCTCATCCTCACCTGCCCTTGCCACCCTCAGCCACTCCAAGCTGCCACACACACTCAGAGCTCATCCCCGAGCCCAGTTTCTCCCAGGTCTCCTACAGTATGGGATATGGGAGGGCAACAAATAAATGTTCACTGGGAGGTAAAAAGAACAATTTCTGCAATCCTGCTTTTACCACCAGGACTCAGCAAGTGTCCAGTCCTCACCTTCCACACAATGCATGTACCCCCGGGCCCCTCTCCTCCTCAGGGGACACCCTCAAATCCCTGAGGAAAGCCTGGGTGCTTCCTGATGGCTCCAAAATGCAGCCATGCGCCTGGACCTGGTGTGGCCGTGGGCAAAGCCAGCCTGGGCACAAGCTCAGCTGCTTTGCTAAAGCACCAAGTGAAAGGTTAGCACTTCTGGAAACCAGCTGAGCAAGAGGACTGGCACAAAGCATGGCATTTTTAGGTGCTGCTCTTTCAGATACATCCAGACAGACCCCAGCTGCCATCAGGGGCCTCCACTCCCTCCAGCCGTGCAGCTTTGCCCCCAGCCCTGGTGCCAATTCCCCCTCCAAACCCCAGCAACAACAGTGCTTACCACTGCCTTGCTTCGTTAGTGACAGCAGTTCCAGCATCTTCCTTTGGGATCAAAGCCACCACCTTATCATCAGGCTCCCTTCTCCTCCCCTCCCCAAAATGTTTCTTCTTTCAGCAGGAGCTCATTCAGCTCCTCTTTCCCTTCTTTTATCAGTTTGCTGTAATTGCTGGCACTGGGCTGTTAATACCGTGATTCCCTCCCTTTTCCTCTTTATTTGTGGCATTATTTCACCTCTGCCTTTTCATCCCTCTGAAGCACGTTACTCGGAATAATTTATACCAAAGCAACCTTCCTGCTAGGTGGATGCTTTGTGGGGCACTTAAGTGCGGTGCAAATGAGCTTGAAATAAGGATGAGACTAATTTACAGAGGAGAGGAGGGTAGGCACAGCCAGGAGTAACAGCCTAGCTACAATAGCCAAGCTCTGCGCTACCAATAGCCAGAGCCTGGGAAGGTCTAGCAGGCAAAGACCAATCTACATCCTATTTCTTACACTATTCCTTATATTTCTTAAAGATGCACAGTCCAGTATCCTCTGCAGTCCTGGCTGAGCAGCCAGACTAGGCACGGAGCTAGAAGGAGCTTTGCTCTGACCCAAGCTGACTGCTTCACTTGTCAGCCCCATCTCTCTACTGAAATGACACCCAACGACTGAATTAGCTCATCAATCTATCACAAAGTTGGCCCTTTTACAGCAGCGTGTATGCTTGGAGCTTGGACTTTACCGTATTTGCAAACATCGGCAACCACGTTATGGAGCGCAGAAGCGGCTGCTAATCAGTGTGTGTCCCCCCCCATCCATCCCTCTCTGTCTCCAGGAAGGCAGACGAGGCTCTCCCGCAGGCGGCATGCAGCTCTTTTTACACTAGGAAACTGCCATCTGTAATTTTTAGACATCTCGAGGATGGCTGAGGACCAGCAGCGCGAGACTGCCAGCGTATGTCACTCAGCCTGCAGCCGCCTGGGGGTTTCTCCTTCAGCACGGCACAGCCGTCCGGCGCTGCCATGTAATTCAGCATTGCCACATTCACCACTACCACCACCCCCTCCTAGTGCATGCTTGCACTGGACACCAGCAGAGAGCAGCTTTCAGAGCCTCAGCAATTCGGAAGCGGGCAATGCTATTTCTGGCAGCATCACTCCCCCTCGCTCCTCCCTAAATAGTTTAATTGATTTTCCCACGCCAGTCATCCACCGTCTGCCAGCAGGCTTCAGAGCACCGGCAAGAGGTGCAAGCAAGCTGGGACAATCCAAGAAATTATCCTTCATGGTCCCCAGCTTGCCACCTCCATCCCTCCAAGTGGCAGTGACCAAAATTCATCCCTCCCAGGAGGGGATCACACTGACTTATCCACCCTTTCCAGGTTGGAATACGTATGGAAAACTCCCATACAACATTTAGGGTTTAAAGCAGGTCATTTCCTGGGTTTAAATCTTATTTGTGTGTTAGCCACCAACAGAACTGCTTGCAAGGACTCCAGCCTTCCTCCAGTACCTGTTGGTCTGTCTGAGGCTGTATTAAAACCCCACCATGCTACACGCTAGTGCAGAATCACTATCCAGGAATACATTTTTGCTTCTTTGGGTTTTACAGCCTTCCCTTTGAGTGCAACAGGCTGGACAGACCCTACAAACAGGCCATCAATTTCTTATATAGTCTGCAGATGAAAACAGGAGATACTTAAAGCCTTCAAGCACCCAGATGGGATCTTCAGTCACAGAGAGCCCATGGCACAGGCTCCACAGGAGTCAGCACTGCGGCCAGGACTGGCTCTCCAGAAACACTGAGGTTTTTCCTAAAGCCGTGGCTGTTGGGACAAAGCTTCCGACCCCTCCCAATGCCAAGAGCTGCTTGCAGGCTCTGCCTCATGGCAATCCAGCACCATCACCCTCCTCAAGCAATGCTCAGCTCAGCACCCCCTCTGCAAGTGATGCTCAGCCCATAACCTGGACTAGGATCCAGGAAAACAGGTGCAGACAACTCGTCTGCCCTGGTCCTTTTTTTCTTGCCTAATGCCTCCGAATGCAACAACTCTAGCATCCCAACAGGGAGGAAGCAGGGTTTGTGTTCAGCCCTTTGCTGTTCCCTCTTCCCCTGCCCTTCCCTTTCTCAGACACAAATCCTCGTTGAGGAAGCACCAGTTGGTCACCAAGACATAAACCTGCCCCTTCTCTCCTACAAAAACACCCTTGCGCCAAAGTACTGAGCATCTTCAAGACAAAGCTACTCCTACACATGGGTCACCCCCTTTGTCAGTCAAGTACAGACCAGAGCAGACACCTCACGTACCAGGCATATTCCACACACCTTTCCATTGCTGGCCTGGCACATGCAGACTGCATCTCACTCCATACAAGATGAGCTACTTGCTGGGAATACACATGTGCAGTACTCTAAGTATGCACCCTTCCTGCACCTCCTGAGGCACCCTGTGTCACCCAACTCTGACTGTGGGTCAGGCTGCTGGAACACCCACACCTCTACCCCTCCATGGTCACACTCATGGACATTTTCCACTATGCTCATTATTATTTTGCCCAGAAAACCCAGCCTCAGCAGTTCGGTAGTGAAGTCCTTTAACACCAGCAAGTGCAAGAAGAAATTGTCAAGTCATGAAGAACTTTCCAAGCAGGCAGCATCCCCACAGTGCAGGGTAGGCAAGGCTGGCTGTGGATCACATGCAACCACCAAGGGAAGCTACGCAGCCTCAGCACCCAAATTACCCCTCTGGAGAAACTTCTCCAGGGGCGAGAATAGTCCACAGTGCTATTAGGCTCTTTCCACGCACCTTGGATCTCCAGCTGAGAGGCAGGGTTCTCCCGTGCCACCCCAGTAAATGGCCGGGAGCCAAGCCAACACCATGGGGACAATCTCATTTTGCCTACAGGCTTTCTTTCTGATCCCATTGGAAAAATCAAAGTGAGCAATTCAGATAAGGACCTCAGCACTAAGTACGTTGGTGCAGCACTGTGGTGCGCTGCTTGGTCCACATGTGGTCCAGCACATCTGGAGCCCAGGAAGCAATGCTATGGGCACAGACCCCATGCACAGCCTATATATCCCAGTAGGCTTTGCCCAAGAATGTCACACACCAAGCAATGCATCCTCTAAAGAGGCTCGGGTGCTCTCCACAGCCCACAGAAGCCTTAACACCAGGCCAATACAAGTGTTTCTAAAAATCCCAGTCTGCCACTAGACGTGGAGCACCACGTACATACAGCCTGCTTGAAACGGCTAACGGATCACATTTATTCCAAGCTTGCTACTTCCAAAAAAAAAGCCCAAAACCAGAGGAGTGATGATAAATTTCTAAAGCTACTGTAGCACGGCAAAAAAAAAAAAAAAAAAATCAACCCATAGTAGAAGCAGCCTCATGCCATCTCCCTGAAACTCCCCACACTGTGAATGCCAAATTATTAAGTCAAAAGGAAGAAGGGAAAAAAAAAAAAATCACAAAACACCTTCCATAACAGATTGCTATTGTGTTTTCTTTCAAGAGGACAACATCAAGCCTATTCTCTCACTACTGCTTTCATATTCAAAATCCGCTTCAGCAGTTTGTTATTTAAGAAATAAAACCCGCAGCTTCACCCTCAGGTCCAAAGCGGGGCATGAGAACACAGGCTGACCCCACAGTGCCCAGGTGAGAGTGCAGCCACCATGCTGTCACCTAAAGAGGCTGGCAGAAGGGAAAAGGCTCATCCTAAACCAAGTAGGACCTGGTCTGGTTTCACCCATCCTTGTTGCTGTGCTTCTCCCTGGGGACCACAGCATCCCCCCCCAGGGTGATGTGCAGGGATGCACAGGGCTCAGACCCACTCCTGTGCCAAGTGTCCAGTCACAGCAGTGGACAAGGGACAGGAGCTTGGCACCAGCTACTGATGCTCCTCAGCATCCCCAGGGCCAGTTTCTGACCCAGCCATAAATTTTCCACCCAGGAAAGCCTCAGGCAGTGAATCCCTCACCCCAGCCAGCCTTGCACTGGTGGCACAGTCCCAGCATGCTCACTGGATGCAGGAGGGGAATGCCCAAGGGTGCTCACCTCAGGCTGCACCACCTATATTTCCTGCAGCTCCTGCCATAGCTCAGCCAACCCTTATGGTGTCCTGGGACCCTGTGTCAGCCACTGCAACTGGGATCGATTAATCCCTTCTGGATCCAGAGTGATCCTTGTTAAAAATAGGCTCTACCTGTGACTCCCCTGGCTTGCACAGGCGTCATCACCTTGGCCCCAGTTTTCTTCCCGATGTGACTAACGCTGGCAGCATGTGACTAACACCCTGTCCCGCGCCAGGGAGGGAGACAGGCCCCTCCAGCATAGAGCATGAGTGGGTGGCCGAGCCGCAGCGTTTTGGCTGGAGCACGCTCTCCCCACTCTTCTTCACGGGGTTTCTCCATGCATCTTACCCACCCTGACAGCATGTAACATCCTGGGCTGGGAGAGGGTCGTGGTGGTGCATCAGCAACCAAGTCAGTCCAGCCCCAGCACAGGGCAGAGCATCCCAGGGATGCTCTGAGCAAAGCTCAGCCCCCAGGGTTCCCCCACAGAGCCAGCGACAGGCTGCCATCCTAAATCCACTGCAGTGTGCCTGAGGGATCTTGCAAATCTAATGAGGTTTTGGTTATTTTTGAAAACTCTGGAGCCTGGAGGCAGGAAGGTGGTGCGGGGGGTGGGGGGAAGTCTCAGCTCACTCAAGAGGAAGGGCTGGCCCAGCCCCACGTACATATGGAGATGAAACACTAGATGACACTGACAACCCCCAAAGTACCCCCAACCACTGAGGCCTTGGTGGGGGGGAAACAAAGGGAAAAAAAATAACCCACACATCCACATACACCAAGGAGGATGTTGATTTACTGAAGAGTCCAGAAAACGAGCACGATTTGGAAAAGCATGAGTTTGAAGGGAAGGCGGAAAGAAGTGCAGTTGTTCATCATCAAGACGAGGAATTTGAGGCAACAGCATCCTCAACAACATCAGGCACCGCTGAGATGCCACCAGAATAAACTGCTCCCCAGTCAAAACAAGACCAGACTAGAAGGTCCTTCCAGCCCTCCCTCTGCATCCTCTTTGGCCCCAAAGCTTCAAAAAGCAGAAACACACCTGAAAACGTGAACACGAGAAGCACTAATGGTTTTCAGCTCATTTGTTAGAGCATAAATCATTATTAGTTTTACATGTTTGTATATCCCAATGCAATGTTTACATCTCCTTGACTGGAGGAAACAGTAGGATACAGCAGCCCCGAGCCTGCAGCCTTCAACCCCTGAATCCTCAAAACTAGACCCCCACAAAAGGGGAGAAAAAAAGGACTAAAATTGAAGCAAAGTTATCTAATGCAACCAGCACACAAGGAGATATTTCAAGCCACCCATACCTCCCAGCCCTTTGGAAATGCATTAAACACTCCTCGAGACAGCTTTTATATATTGTGCTGGGAACCGTGCACAGCCCGAGGGAGGTTATTTGTCTTCTCCTCCCAGTGATGCACAGCAATAGCCACCGGCAGCCTGGGTGATTTAACAGCAGCAGTGCAGGGTGTGTGTGAAGGTGCCAGCATCACACAGGCAGCACAAATTTCTGTTGACTACATTCTCCCAGTCCAGCCTCAGAGGAGCCTCATATTGAAACACAGTTTGGGGAAGTCAGCCCTCAAAGATCTCTCTCAATCCTCATTTTATACACCCAAATATTGCCATACAGATGAGAGCTCCATTTGAGCTTCTGAGCCAGGGGTTCCTCCCACCCCACTATGCCAGTACAATTTAGACCACCACAGTAGAACAGGTTCACCTGATCGGCCATAAGCATTTCTCAATGCAATCCCATAAAGCCATATTAACATTGATGTGCTACAAGAGCATGAAATGAGGTGATCAGTTCCTGGTGCAGAGCATTTGTGTTTCCAAACAGCAAGAATCCAGTATCACCTGGAAGGGAGAACTATCAAGCTTCAGTACTTACTCCGTAGCTCCAGGAACCACATTTCACTTATTTGCTTTGTCTGGTCTCCTCTAATATATAGTTAAAAAACCCCTCAAACTGAATTATTAAGAGAACTGAGAGAATAACAACGATGAAAATACTGTAAGTTGCTCTCACATCTATCCAACTAGATTTCTTTAAAGCATTTAAATCCTCGCTTTGACATGACAATGCTCCTGCTGTACAGTGCTACAACCACAGCATAAGCCTTTTATTACTAAAATACATATTTGATCCAATAAAGCAGCTTCAGCCTTTCTTCTCATCACCTCACTCCAGCTCTCCAGGGCTGGTACTGGAGGTAGGACACTCTTCTGAAGATGACAGGACTAGAGTATCACACATATTTGCATGCATGCTTGCTTTCCTTTCTCTCCCTCCTCCAAGCACACAGAAACAAGCAGCAGTGCCCAAGAGCCCCCTCCCCTGTCCCTGCTGCCCCCCCACACACACACAGCAGGAGGAGCATGACGCTGCTGAGAACTGATCCCCCTCATTGCTTCAGTGCAGAAGTGACAGTGCCCACCAGCCCCAAGAATTGCCCCCATCCTCTGCACCCTGCATGCCGTTCCCCAGGGTATAGAGCAGCACCCAGACCCCTTGCAGTTACAGATCTAGTGCATACCAAAGTCCACCTTTACAATAAGCAGCTGGTGACACCTTCATGATGCTCAGGTTAAAGTATCACATTCTTCTCCATCACCTCTACCCATGGGAGAAGACACTTTAGTTGATTCACAACACAGGAACTCCCTGTCTCATTACCCAATGCCTCTTCTGAAAGCCTGGGCCAAGAAACTTGCCTGTTTTGTCACCTGGAGGCTGGGGCAGGAGACTCAGTGGGAAGAGTGCCCAAGCTGCCCACTTGCCTGCTCTCCAGGAGCTGCTCCACAGCCCCCAGCAGCAGTTTGTATTTCATGCCAGGGAAAGCATCCACGCCTTCGGCTCGCTTCCTGGGATCATCTGCATGGTATGGATGATGGGAGCAGGAGAAGAGACAGATCGCGTAGGGGAGCTTTCCAAAATTAAAAACAAAGAGAGCAGCCTTTGGGGAAGAGGCTGAAATAATTAAAACATTAATTCAAATTGTAGTTTTTGCTCTGAGCAAGCTCAAGTCACCCAAAAATCCCAACGATGGATAGTTGGATAGTTGCGGGTCTGAGATGTAGACCCATCCCCAGGCACAGCAAAGCCTTTTCCATCACCCTAGTAGACCTCTCCAGGGCAGAGGCTGGAAAGCCGCCTTCCTCCAGAGGGAATCACGGGGAAAACAAGCTCCAGATCTCAAGGAGCAGAAGGAAAATTAACTACCTGGAATAACAAGTAGGAAATGGGTGACAGCTTTGAGGTTAATAAACCCTCCCAGCAACACTAACAGCTTTCTGCATGAGCAAAACAGATAAAGTGACTAAAACAAAGTCACGACAGTCACAAGTAAGTCAAGCGAGACGTGAAAATGACTGAGTAAGTTTTGGCAGTCGGCTGGAAACAGGCACGGGAAAAGAAAAAGTAGGAAGAGCCAGTTGCAGCATCTGTGCTGCCCACTTCCACGTCCAGCTGTAACCTGGCCACGTAGCACCGGAAAAAGAGCAACAACTCTTCAAGGTCCTACACAAAAGCAAGGACTGAGGCTAATACTTGCATTGCCATAACTCATTGGGAGACAGGTAGAATCCTGCAGCAGAGTGAGAAATTCTACCTCCCAGACCTTTAATAATACATGCAAGTGCTGCCAGACCAGGGTGCAAGAGGGGAAACCATGCACAGGCCAGGAGAGACCTGCCTAGCAAAGAAAGTGTCAGCTCCAGAAACTGCTGGGGGAAAAAGAGGAAGAAAAGGAAAAAAAAAAAAAAAAAAGCAATTTGTAGCTGGTGGAAACTGTCTACTCCAACACAGCAGACACGCTTCATTTCAATTTTGCTTTTTATATCACATCCACCAGAAAAAAAACACCACCAGATTTTAAAAAAATGGCTTTCAGACCTAAAGCTTTCAAACCTTCAACTTCCCATTTCAACATGCAACATCAAATTTGGGTGTTTTCAAAGCTTCTACCCTCTCCTCACCCCTCTTACTTATTCTTGTGAATTTGCCTGGCACAAACCAGCTTCACTCCACAAAAGCATTTCAGCTTCAACCAGACTGCTGCCTCTGAGGCCAGGGAACCCTTGTGTGTGGCCACCAGACTCCACCACAGTGTGCTGCTCATCCAACACACAGGATGCCCTGGACCACCAAGATGCAGCATAAGGAGCCATTTACGTCATTTCCTTACTCAGCATCACTCCAACACATAAGAAAGCCTTCCAGGGCATCCTTCATCCCCCATGACACCGCTTTCTGATCGCAAAGTACTTCAAGACCCAGCAGCGCTTTTGATGCTGGAGGGAGGGTTGGAGGTGTGCTCAGCCCAGCCTCCCTCCCTGCACCAGCTCCTGCCCCAGGCATCACAGAGGGGATGGCCCTGGACAGTCCCAGGGGTGACAGCTGTGGGACAGGCCAGGATGGGAGGGGAAGGAGCCCCGAGATCTCAGAACCCAGCTGCAATGAGCCCAGAAAGCAAGCCAGAGAGGACTTCAGAGAGGCCAGTAAGTAGGCTGAGGTTAGGGTACAGGCTGCAAGACTGATGGCTTCCCAGCCTGAGTCAGAGACAAGCTGGAAAGGGATAGTATATGCACAGACAGATATGAAGGTGGATGTGGATGAAGCAATGCTCTCCTGCCAGAACCAGCTTCCCACAGCCACCAGGCCCCCTAAAGCACAGTGTCACTGCACCCATCCAGCTCCAGAGCAGCTGAGGAGGGAGCAGATCCAAGGTCTGACCCATTCTGCTGCCTTTCCATACTGACACCAACCTCAGAGACAGCCTGGCCACCACAGGGAGCAGGGGAACTGTGTTCCACATCTCCTCCAACCCCTTTCCTCTGTCTCCCTGGCTGTTTGCACCCAAATGCTCACTGTTCCACAGCCTGGCCTCACACCACTGGCAGAGCAGGCAGCCGCACACAGAGTCCCCATCTCCTGGAACAGAAACACAAGAGATGCTGGCAAGGAGCTGGCAGGACAGGCAGGACTGCACAAGCAGCTGGTCCCGGCAGAAAGACCAGGGACCTGGAGCAACCTACAGGGAAGCACCAGCTGCCTAAGGTGGAATAGGGAGGCAGGAATATCACTGAACACAAAGCAAGGAGGACTAGGAGAAAGGAAAATGAGAACTACACATAAAGCATTTACACATCCCCATATAGATGGGGAAAAGCTACATGAACATTGTCTTGCCAGAGTACTCTGGTGAAAGCACTGGCCACCACACACCAGCACAGAGTGAGAGATCACCCCAGTGCCACCTTCCTCCTCCCAGGAATCTGGCATCCTGGAAAAACCTGCCCAGCCTTTGCATTTTTGCAGACCTTGGCTCCAAAAATAACCATTGGTGCAAGTGACACATTTTGAGCGGAGCCGGCAAGCAGCAGCCCACAGAACCAGACTCACTTAGCATCAGCGGAGATATGTTTTGTAAACAGGTTTTTTTTTAAGGTTGCTTAGTAAGCTGCTGATCAAACAGCAAGAGCCGTTGTCTGATGTGGCAGAAATGAAGGGGGGACCCAACGAGAGGGAAGAATCCCACAGAGCAGGATGGGATGGGGAAAGCTCAAGGGCTGGACCCATTTCCTAGCACAACCCTCATGCCTCAACTCACATTTTTAAGATGGACTTTCTCATCCCGTAATCACCCTCCAGGAAGGGTCCCAGCTCCAGCCACATCTACGCAGCAAAGCCCCCACAGTAGCTGCCTCCAGTGAGCCAAACCCCACGTTTGTATGGAAAGCAGAGCTGCAGCAGTGGCTGGGCAGACCACCCCATGGCTGGTGGGCTGTGCAGCATCTCCCACCCTCCTCCCCACACCCCTGGGTAAGTAGGGCGTCATCCTGCCCCAGCTGCTGCAGCCTCTCCCCAGAGGCTGGGATGATTGACAGAGTGAGAACAGGAGGAAGAGTTGCCCAAACTGTTGCTCAGTTAATCATGGTAATTAGCCACCGTCTTTAGTGACTCCCATTAGTTACAGCCCGGTTTTCTCAGGCACAGTCAGCATGCAAGATTTCAATTAAAACTCACCATGTAGCCAACTTGGAAGTAGCCACCATTACCCACTACTGGGCCTATCCAGGACATGGAACCATGCAGAAGAGGTGCTCCTTTCCTTGAAGGACCCAGTTTAATTAATTTTAAACTCCTTTTTATTTTCCAGCCCTACTTGGGAAGCCTCAGTGAATGTACACTGGCTTTGCAGAGCAGACGCCATAGGTCTGGAGGGGGAAAGCTTGCATTTTTTCCCACCCACTGCTGGGATTGGATCTGTGACCCAAGTGGAGACCAGAGCCGGGGTTTCTCTCTGGAGCTGTGCCCATGCACTCCCACCACTGCACAAACTCCAGCTCCCAGCAAGACTTGCACCCCATCTGCCTGGTTTTGGGGAGCCCGCTGACTCTGCCTGTGGGAAGAGGCCCTTTGCTAGCCATGCCAGGCTGCACAGAGCCCTTTACCCTCCAGCACTCACCCCCAAAAGTCACACTCAAGGATGGGTCAACATCAAAATAAGCTGCTCAGCACAAAATAGTTTCCTAAAAGCACTTGCTCTGGTCCCAGTTGAAAGGCACAAAGACTATCGACGCCTTGTTGCACCCAGGGTAACAAAGGGTTAAAGCCCACCTTCTGCCTGCAGCTTGGAAAAACAAGGCAGGGGAAATGCAAATGCTTTGCTGAACCAGAAAGCCTCATAAAAATATTAGCCACAGTTTAATTGTCCCTCTCCAGGGATCTGCTCGCAGGGGTAAATTCATCATCACCCAGGCCCGCCTACACCTCCGTGCTTCAAGGCACCTTTCTGGCTGGTTTGGTGCTTATTTATAGGCAACAGTCCTCGGAGAATCACAGGAGGAGATGAAGCTCAACCCCCTTCTACAGGTGCTTGACAATGTTAAGCTTTCTGCCACCTGGCTAAACAAGGGGAGAGGGAAGCATCTCTGGCATCTTGTCTATGCCAGTAGACAGGTGCTTTACACCAGGAGCTTGGTGTGTTTTCAACAGGATCCTCCATTCCTTGCTTGTTAAATGAAATGAAATAGAATATTTTGGTACCAAAGAAACGGAAGAACAACAGATCTGAGGCAGGCTGGGAAGCGTGGATGCTTGCAGATGGCAGGCAGGGCAGCAGGGCTCTGCGCCTCCACAGGGAGCAGGTGTTTTGGTGCCCATACCACTGTGTTTAAACAACTGCTGGGAAACACAAGATTTGATTTAAATCCACACGAGGTGGGCTCTAAGGCAAGGTGCACATAACCTTGCCTGGAAAGTGCTAAAGATAACACCTCTCCATGCTGAAGAGAAGGAAAAGATCCTTTCTGAGCCAGATAACACAGGAGCTGGATACGGTTGCAGCGTCCCTTTAACATGGTAATTTTGGGGACAACCCTCCAGCAAAGCAGGAGGGACCTAACCCCTCATTTTACAGATGCCACATCTCAACATCACAGGGGAATTGTTGAATAGTTGATGCCAGGGATCCTCTGATCCAACCTGCTGCTCAGAGCAAAGTCAGGATGATGCCACAGATATAGGAAAAGGAGAAACACCGAAGCCCAGCAACACCGGGTTGCTGCTGAGCTTTCACTCCCCAATCCCCCGGCTCCTGCCAGCCCTCCTCATTTCTTACCCTGACAGAGAGCTCAGCAGCCTCTCCCCGGGCACAAGGCCTCACGGCTGTGACTAATGGTATGTTTTGACATCCCTGAAATACTCTAGCACTTCATTTCAGCCGCGGGGAGCAGGAAGGAAGGAGGGGACATGGTGGTGGGGAGCCGGCACCAGGAGGGAGGGGCAGGAAGAGCTTTAGCAAAAGCAACAGGCAGCCATAAAGGAAAGCAGCATGGAAAAGATGCGGGAGATGGCTGAGGGGTGGGCTGGGATCTGGAAGGCACCTGGGAAGCCCATTTCTGATCTGCTTCTTTCCTGTGCCTTCTCTGGAGCCCTGCAGAGGTGTAAGGCACTGGATTTATTTAATATCCACCCCCTACTCAATTGCACTGCTTGAGTGAGGACACAGGGATGCTCTGTTAATTCCTCACAGTGAGCCTGTACCTGGTGGTGCAAGTTGTGGGATTGTCCCAGTCTCCTGCCCAGGCAGGCAGGATTAGGCAGTGCCCCCAGCCTCCTCCAGCCCCCTGCTTTGTGCTCTCTCCAGCAGAGCCAGGAAGGGGACAGACAGAGATCCCTGGGGAGGTTAATTAACAAGCATCTCCCCTGTGTTAAAACAGTCACCTCCGGCCCTAGGGTGGCCAGGAAAGACACAACCCCAGCCTCTGGCAGGGCAGCAAAGAGCATCCCAGCCACCAGCAGAGCTGCTGGCCTCGACCATCTGCCACCCAAGCAGCACTGGGGAGAGGAGCAGCCAAAGCCGTGGGGGGCAATCTGGCTTTTTTCCTGACAGATCTTGCTCATCATCAGCCACTCATGCTGAGGCTCAGACAGTCCTGCTGCACCCCAGTGAGGTGGGGGGAGAAGGAAGAGCACACCACTCAGATGGGGCTCCACATCTCCACATGTGGTCCCAAAATGTGGAAAGTGGAATAGCCTTGGGAAAATTGGCCCAAAACGCACCCTTGTCCTGAGAGAAAAACCAGGAGACAGCTCAGCACACTGCCAGACTCACCCCAACCTAGTAAGCAGAGACTCCTTAGCACCAAGGGAGAAGACCCATCCTCCAGGCTGCATCACTCTGGTGTTCACGCATCCATTTCAGCCATGAGCATCCTTGGTGGCGTGCATGGATCAGCCCAACCACAGGATGCAGAAAGTTAGCAGAAACTCCAGCTGCCATCACCAGGATACCACTTGCAGAAGTTTTCTTGGGTCACTATGAGCAAAGAGCCCAGTGGCACCAGTAGTGGTGATGGGGGAGAGGTGGGGGGACTGTTTTATCTTTTCTGCTGTTGCTAAAGTCATCAGTGTGGCTGTGTGTGAGTGATTCACACCAGTGTATGAAAAAGCCTGTGACTCACGCACTGGATGCAGTAGGTGGGTACATTGACTCAACCACGCTGAGGAAGGGGCGTGGGGGATTGCAGCCTCACGCAGCCACCAGGACAGTCCTGTTTGCAGAGGGTCAAAGGCAACACTGGCTGGGAGATTCCCCCATGTGCTCAGATCATCAGTACCCTCAGCAGCATGGATGAACCCAAGGGAGACGTCACATCTCAGCATCAACCTGTGTCACCTGTACAAAAAAGGTGCCAAGGTGCAGAGGGGATGGGCCAGGGTCTCACTCAGCCTTTCATTTGGAAAAGGTTTACGCTGTCCTTTGCGAGGGCAGAGGAGGAGAAAAAAATCCAGGTGCTCAAGGGATGCAAATGCATCCCAAACTACAGTGAACAAACTTTCCAGGTACTCCATTACCACCAAGGAGTAATGAAATCCAGCCAGGCAGAAGCAGACCA
Source organism: Nycticryphes semicollaris (assembly GCA_013400055.1). NCBI lineage: Eukaryota > Metazoa > Chordata > Aves > Charadriiformes > Rostratulidae > Nycticryphes > Nycticryphes semicollaris. The sequence goes on along the minus strand of VXBJ01006699.1, from coordinate 196,257 downwards.
GAGGGGAGCTCGGTGCCACAGGACAGCCTGCTGCTATATCCATCTCCTCCACCTCCCAAACCTGTAGATGCACACCCAGGGTGCACCAGTGCAGAGACCTGCCTTGCAGGTCTGCCATGCCCACCCTTCCTGTGCTGTGCTTCTGGAGAGCCACATTGCAGAGAGACCCCCACAAAAGTCAACTGAAGGGACCCCAGACCTTAATTCCCTGGCATCCTGCTGCTGCCAGGGAATGCCAGAAATGCTATATAAACATTTTGGGGAAAGAGAGCTGAAGGAAACCCCTCCAAAAGACATTCCCATGTGAATGGTGCTCAGTTTCCAGTTACTCAACGGATGGCAGTGATGCCCTGGTCTTGCCAAAAGATGCCAGCAGCAGCAGCTGAGGCTGTGAATATGTGCCTCATCTACTGACAGTGCCTTCCGTAACGCCATGCCTCATCTGCCAAACAGTCCTGGCTGTGGATCCAAACCAGCCGAGAGTGTCACCACATCCCACGGCATCCTGAGCCCAGACCTCCCCATCTGCAGCTTGGACCAAGCCTGGGCTCACGTCAGCGTCAAGAGTGGGATGAGATTACCCACCCAGGGGGATGCAGCAAGCCTATGGGGGAAGGCAGGGTGGTCCAGGGTACAAGTAGCACTTATCTGGTCAGGATCACGGGGGACAGTTATCCCTGACCCCTCTCCAGCTGTACAGAACACCAGCAGGAGCCACAACATGCTCTGCAGTGCAAGAACAACCAGAAGAGCTACGTGAACAAGGTGAACAAACCCTGATATTTGGGGACCACTCATTCATCACTGACACCACAGCAACACCTGGGCAGGGACCAGACTTAGGAGCAGCACCCAGACCCACAGATAATAAGGACTGGGTGCAGGGAGACAACACGAAACACTGGGTGCCCAGGGCAGGCAGGGGAGGCTGCTGAGCGCACCCATGCAGCCTGCGCACTCTGCGGGAAGAGAGAAGACCCTACGCATTTGGGAGGCCTGGGGCTGCCAGAGGAGGGCTGGAGCTGAACCAGCCGGATGCCTCCTCTACCCCTGCACCCGAGTAAGGGCTCTCCAGGGCGCTCCGGGCTCTCGGGTACCCAAGGCAGGGGAAGAAAAAGGATTTACACCCCCAAGCTGGCTTCACCCACCTCACCCGAGCCATGAAGAAGGGCAGCCCTCCAGCACAGGCACCACATACACACACACTCTTTCCCGAGAGCGACGGGACCTCCCGGATCCACCAGTCCAGCCCAGCCGCGGAGCTGGCACACGGCCGCGCCATCCGCTGCCGACCGGGGCTGCCGACGGCCGCCCCCGGTCCCCCTCCCTCGGCCGGCGAACCACCTTAAGCGGAGCGCCGAGGCTCCCGCCGCTCCTAGGCTACCTTAATAAAAACTTTGTCAGAGAGGAGCTGCTTTCCCAGGCACGGCCGAGCCCCAGCCGCTGAGAAACCTTCGGGAAGGAGCAAAACGGGGAGTCGGGCTTCAAACTTGAGGTCCCCTCCAAAAGCGCAGCTCCGTTCTCCAGTGCGGGGAGGAGAGCCCCCCAGCGCTCCAGCCCACCTGTCTCCGCTGGCTGCCGCCGGCTCCTTCCCCGAAGCGGCGGAGCAACGTGCGCCCGGAGCTCAGCGCATCCCCGGCGGCCAGGATGAGACAAAAGCCGACGGAGAAGGGAGGGGAGGAAATGTCCACCGAGATCGAATCGCTCAAGGAAAGGAGGAGGATGGAGAGAGCCCCAGCTGGCGGGGACTGGCGTCTCCCGGCCGTCCCCAACAGGTAGCAGCGAGTGGCGAGGGGGGGGGACGGAGGGGGGGGACGGACACGACACGCTGTCCCCACGGCGACAGCATTTGTCTACTTTGGGAGAGCGAGTGGGAGCTCCCCAGGGGCACCATCCCCGCCAGCAGCCAGCGCCGACCACCACTTACCTGGAAATAGAGGCATGGCTCCTGCAGGAGAGCTGGGCGAGGTCGGGATATTATTCCAGAGACATTATTTGTAATAGAAAAAGAGAAAAAGAGCCGGGGAGAGGGAGGGGAAAAAGGGAGGGAGGGGAGGGGAAGGAGGGAGGGAGAAACAAGAAGAGCAGGGAAGGAAGGAATGCGAGAGGAAAGGGGGAGGGGGGATAAAACGAAATACAAAAAAAAAAGAGGAGAAAATAGAGACAGTTAAAATCTGTCTCCTGCCCACACAGTGGAAAAGAAATTTCTGACAATCGGAGAAAGGAAACTCGCACATATACCAGAGGGGGCAGACAGAGGATAACAAAAGAGGAAAGGAGCCGAGCTCCACCAAAACAGAGCAGGAACTGTCCGGGCACAACCCCCTTGCACACACACTTCACACGCACACCGGGAGTAAGGACGGGGTGCACAACCGAGCAAACAGCTGCTTTTCCGCCCACCCAGGCCAGCTTGGCCACCCCAGGTTCAGCTACCCACCCAGCAGCAGCACCCAGAAACCTGCATCCAGCTGCTTTAGCAGTTTTGATTTGATCAGCTTGGTCCCACACTGAGGCAGGGGACTGGTGGCAGAGGATCCCCACATTGTGCCACCAGCCAGTGCTGGTGCTCCCCAACCCCTCTTACAGCCCAGGCCTTCCCCTTTCTGCACCTTGCTCCCAGGGCATGGGGACCTCCACAGCTCTTCCCATGCAAAGCAAACATGGGTTTCCAGCCACCACATTTCCATGCAAAATAAAACCCCTCACTCCCTGCTGTTCTCTGATATGAGGCCTCCCCTTAACCAGTGGCCAGATAGTTAGCAAGGCCAGCTGTGAGGACAAGGGAGGTATATGTCCCTCCAGATCAGCCAGAGATTTGTCCCACAGCATCTGAGGGTTGCCAATAGGAAGGGATTGCATGCAAGGCAATCTTAAATCCTATTTGCAGCATGATTTGCAGAGGTGCATTCCCCAACTGCTCCTTCATTTTGCCTTCCTGGACACCATGAGCATGGACATGGACAACTGGACCTGAATGTGCAGGGTGAAGGGGCTAGACATGACATGGGCTCTCTGCATTTCAATTAAGGAGACCCACAGCACTGTCACAGCTGCTTAGTGATGCTGCCAAGGGGCTGCTGGACTAAGGCAGCACACAGATCTTTATATACTCCCCATTAGCATGTGCAGGGAGAAGCATGGCACAGCTTGTCACAAGCCCAGCTGGTTTGCACAGGAGTCCCCAAAACCTTGTCGTTGCTGACTTCTCTGGGAAATAGCCCACTGTAGCATTGGGCAGGGGATTGTCTGGGTGGGCAAGATGCCCCCATACCTCCTTGCCCCTACAGCTCCTCCCTTTCTTGTGCCACTTGGCAATGCTGAGGAGCATCCTGGACTTCAGAAGCTTCCAGGACCAGACACTGACAATGTTGATAATGCTGTCCCAAAGTTGTTCCTGTCCTTGTGCTTGCACTGAGCCCCAGCACGTACTGCTGAATGGCACACAACCTCTTCTCCAGCACATACCTCACCCACATGGGGCAGCCATAAGTGGCACCATGGGTGCACAGCACCCAGAGAGTCAGGATACCAGACTGCTTGGGGACAGGTTATGTTATTTTTGCTTTACCAAGGCATTGCATTGCTCTGCAGTGCCTCACTGGCACCTCTAGGGTTAGGAAAGCAGCAGAGCTAGGTGCCTGACCACCCCCTCACCAGGATACCTGCTTGTGCCACCCAGCCTGGATGCTGTCTCTTTAAAACCTTCATCCCTAAATCTGAATGAAGCTAAGGGAAGAAAATCTTGGAGACAAGTACTTCATTTAGTTGTCTCCACCAGCAATGCCATTCATTCACACACTCGGTGAACATGCTCCTGCCCCAGCACATTTCCTCTGCCTGCACCGCAGTGGGAGGGAGCACACTTGCGAATAGTCATCCTCTTTGGGATGCATGGAAATCCCTCAACCCTCTTCCAGGACACTGCACATCAGTATCCCAAATCCAGACCAAGCAAGACCATCCTGGCAAGTGCAGAAGGGAAAAAACACTGCCAGAGGGCCCATGCACATCAGCAACCCTATTCCTCACCATTTCTCCTATGCTACTGCTACAAACTGACACTGGTAGAGATGCAAGTGCACCCTATAACACTGCATCCTTCTAGCCCCCCAGAGAAGTGGTTTTGACACCCTCTCACACAGCTCTGCACCCACCATGCCCCCAAATCCTGCCCTGCTCCTCAGACAACCTCAGTGCAGCAGCCAACCTGAATGCACCAATTCAGCTTTCCCAGTGACAAGCCCAGGGTCTTTAGATAAATAAATATATATAGATAGATAGATAGATATATGCTGTTACTTGGGGACTGGTGATGCCTTGGATTTGAAGGTCTCCATGGTTACCCGCTCATGGTGGGAGCAGGGGGTAATTGAACTCTGGGGGTTCACCATTCATTGCCTGTCTCTCTTTCCCCATCCCCACAGCTTCACACAGCCCTTTCCTGGTAGGTGCTGGGGCAAGGCAGCTCCCAGCTCCCCACTAGTACCACAGGAGGGGGAGGAGAAGCGAGGCACTCCCTGATAACTCATTACGTGAATAATTTTGCCAGCTCCGCGGATGATTAGACATGAATGCAGATCAGCCTCCCCATCCCGAAAGAAAAGACAACCCTGATCCGTGTGGAGTCGAAGCTGAGCGTCTCCTCCCACCACCCGGCGAGACAGGAATGAAGTATGGAGAGACGGCGTCAGGAGCAGCGCCAACATCCCAGAGCCGAGCTGCTGTCATCTCAGGGGAGCGAGCAGCAGCGGCGCCCACCTGCCAGCAGCTCTCCCCGTGAGCTTGTGAGCTCACAGAAGCCTCCCTTGTCCCTGCAAGCATGCGACACCAAGAAGAGTGACCCAGGTGGAGGTCAGCAGCCCGAGGTGCTGCCTGGAAAGAGCCAAAACCAATGCAGAATTGTAGGGCCCAGCTGGACAGAAATGAACATCTGTTACATTCAGGAGCATCCAACTTTGTTTGACCCCAAACTTTGTGGGAGCACTCGGAGGCACCCAAGCCCATTGCCCAAACCCAGCACCATTTCATTCACAAACATTCCCTGGGCTTGATCTATTTTCACTTCTCGCTGGTAACCTCTTACTCCCATATAGCAACGCTGTATAGAGTCACTCCAAGGACCTCTAGCTTTTTAATATTCAAGGCCAGGCTGGATGGGGCTTTGAGCAACCTGGTCTAGTGGGAGGCATCCCTACCCATGGCAGGCAGGGTTGGAACTCGATGATCTTTAAGGTGCCTTCTAGCTCTAACCATTCTGTGATTCTATAATATTGCTTTCCTTCCACACAGCGCAAAAGCCTAACTAGCTTTTCTCCTCCTCCTTCCTGCATGTACAGCCACAGTCAGATGTGGACTAATTGGAGACAGTTCAGAGGGTAGTAAAGAGAGCATACAAAGGGCAGCAAAACACAACTGGTTGGGGAAAAAAAAAAAAAAAAGCCCCAAAGAAATGGATTTGTCTAGCCTGGAAATCAGAAGGCAGAAGAGACATGATAGCAGTCTTCAATTATGTAAAAGGTTACTACAAAGGGTGCGGGAATAAATTGCACTGCCTCCCCACAGGGAACAGGACAAGAAGTAATGGGCTGTAAATTGTAGATTAGACACTAGGAAAAAAAAAATCTTGGTAGCAAAGATTATTTAAGCTTTGGGATAGACAGCTGGGGAGCTGCTGGGATTTGAAAGCAGGTTGGGTAAACGCTGATGAGGTGGTCTGGATAAAGCAGCTCCCATTTTGAGACAGGGGAAGGGACCCCTTGCAAGGTATGCTCCTGCTCTCGGTTTTTAGCACTCAGTGGCTAGTTCAAGCTAGCTTTGCACTGGTTTCTGCCAGGCATGAGGGGACCAGCAGCATTTTGGGGAGTGATGCAGACCACCTCATGCCCAGCCCTGCACCGTGTCTCCCACCGAGGTTATTCTGCCTCCACCTTCTGCAATTCTCATGGTGTTGGTGTTGCAGGTAACGCAGCATCTCAGCCTGTGCTCCCTGGCACAGGCTCAGAGCTGTGCTGGGGCAAGAGAGTACCCAGCTTTTGTGCAACATCTGTCTGTCTTGTGCTTAGGACCCACAGCACATCAGGAACCACTGTCCAGGTACCACCTCCCTTCCCAGAGGAGCTGCAGCAAGAGGACATCGTCCACTCTCTAACTCCCACCATGGATTAATGGTGTGGTACAACTCTGCACTCTCTCTGGGTCATCAGTATCTGTAAAGTTGACTTGTCTGGATCAGAAAGTGCAGGTCCTTGTTTTGCTAGACACGTGCCTCATTTCTGGATCATGGCTGGTAAACTCTCAGAAGCCTGCGAAACTGCCTCAGGGTAAAAAAAGCACCTCCCTATAAATGCCGAATCCCATCTCCTGATGTCTCCTTTAAGGTTTGTTCCACAGGGACTGCATATGTCAAAATACACACTTGTTTAACAGAAAAGCCCATGAAACTTGAAACATCTTTAATGATATTTACTTTCTCACAATAATATTAACACTGTAAAAAGGACTTAAAGGGAGAAAATAGCCTAAATCTTAGGGTGTTTATATAAAGTGAGACTAAACTTTGGAAGAGTTCCTACTTTGGGAAAACTGACAATCCCCACTGGAAAAAAAAAACCAAAACTCCAAACTTTTGAGTAACAGAAACTTCCAAGATTGTGCTGCAAAAGAAAAAGAAAAAAAGCAGTGCAGAAAAATAATAAATGCATGGACCTCTCATTTTTGGGACCATGCTTCTGGCCAGCTGAATCACAAAGAAGCAGTATGCTGAATGGGATGATAAAGAAACATTAAATTTGTCTTCTGTTAAAAAAAAAAATAAAAATCATTCACCCATCAGCTATTGCAACTGCAAGAAAAAATATGAAGAAGCTCCCCCCTAGGGTGCTCTAACCAATTTTTGTCAATTAGGTTAATAATCAGAGACACAGCAGACCCAACCTGTCACTGGGAAAGCTGGGCCTGCCGAGGAGACGACTTCGCCCTGCCTGTTGCTCCACCTCAGGACCATAGTTTATATTCTGGTAACAAAACAAGTGCTGCTCTCAATTTCCAAACTCCCATCTTTTAAATGAAGCATATATTTTCCTGGCACTTGTTCTGCTTCAGTACCCAGAGTATAACTATTCCTCTTGTGTTTAAAATATATCTGCCATCTGGAAAGCATGCAGAGACCCATACCCTTGCTCTGCTTCTCTCTGACTGCAGGCGCCTGGATTTAAGCAGACAAGCATTTTTATCCATTTCCTCCCCACCACCACCCCTTACTCGTGTCTGAGTGTTTGACTAAAATCTGAGCCATTTCTCAGGGCCTGTCTCACAGCCCAGTCAACACGGAGGGAACCCGTGCCAAAACCTCATTTATTTCTGATCTGATTGTTTGTTTTCCTGCCTTTCCAGTTTGGGATTTTTGACAGGGAGCCATGTGAAACCAACTGCTCATTGTTTACTGGGAAGCCTGTGGCTGCGTTTTAGTCATTTTACTTGCAAAAAGACCAGAGGATACGATGGAACATCAATTAGCTCCTTGCAATAGCCTGTGTTTGCTCCTTGCAATAGCCTGTGTGTTCTTTGGTGTCCACATGTAGGGGAAAGCCAACCCAAACAAGTGCCTTGGGGTGTCATTGCTGGACCAGACCAAGGATGCTCCTGCTGCGTTGCCCAATTACCTCCCCAACTGCTCCCATTGCTTGTGCCTACAGCGACACCCCAGCTGAGGTACTCCCCAGGTACCTCATCCTGCTCCCATATTCAAAAGCTGCAGCTGATCAGGAGGGTTTGAAGAGAGACATAACAGGACCAGAGTCCCTGCGTGGGTAGCCCAACAGCACTGCCCCCAAGGTTCGTCATCTGGATTGCATCTTCCCATCTCCTCCTAAAAGCACACAACTCTCCTCATGCTTGGGCAGGATGGGCAAGTCCTCATCCTAGGGATGCTACAAGCATTTAAGAACCAGAGATTAAGTCACCTCCCTATGGCAGTCCACAATCAAATATACCAGGTCCCTGGCTGTGTGGCACTTTTCCCAACAAACCTTTAATCATGCTTTTAAATTCACTCCAGGCTAACTTCTCAGCATGCCCCTGATTGCAGACCAGAATGGGGCGTGTTATTCCAAGAGAATAAATAAAAGCAGTAGCAAAGTCCCTCAACACCCATTGGCTGCTCCTCCCCAACTCCAGAGCTCACCCAAATGGGTTTCAGACAGGGTTTGGTGGATTTTATAAAGCAGCACCTAGTCCTCTTCAGGTCACTCCTTCCCCTCCCCGAGTACTGCACAAAAAGGGATCCAGGTTACCAAGCACGTATCATCAACATTTTGGTCTCCTTCACTACATATTACTGCTCCATCAGCTGCAGACCTCCACCAACAATTTGTTGTCTTTCACATTACTAAAAATATTATTAACAAGCAGAGCCCAGGGCCAAGTCTGAGATGCCTCCAGAAACAAACACCTTGTAATGCTTCTCCATTTACAGTAACACTGAAGTAGTCCAGAAAACTTTACCCACTTCAAGTTCTACTAACACTATTCCTATTCAAGTATTCAAGTCAAGCATAACTCCTTATAACTGGATGGCTGGATGAAGGGAGAGCAGCAGATGCCATCTACCTTGACTTCAGCAAGGCTTTTGACACTGTCTCCCATAACATCCTCATTAGGAAATTGAGGAAGTACGAGCTAGATGAGAGGGCAGTAATGTGGATAGAGGACTGGCTGTGTGACATGACTCAGAGGGTTGTAATTAATGGATCAGGGTCAAGTTGGAGGCCTGTAAGCAGTGGTGTCCCCCAAGGGTCAACACTCAGTCCAGTCTTGTTGAACATATTCATCAATGACCTGGACAAGGGGACCAAGTGTATCCTCAGCAAGTTTGCTGATGATACCAAACTAGGAGGGCTGGCTGACACTCCAGAAGACTGTGCCACCATCCAGCATGACCCAGACAGGCTGGAGAGCTGGGCAGAGAAGAACCTAATGAGGTTCAACAAGAGCAAGTGTAGGGTCTTGCACCTGTGGAGGAAGAATTCCAGGCACCGATATAGGTTAGGGATGGACCTGCTGGAAAGGAGGAGGAGGATCTGGGGGTCCTGGTAGATAGTAAACTATCCATGAGCCAGCACCATGCCCTTGTCGCCAAGAGGGCCAATGGAATTCTGGGCTGCACAGGGAAGAGTGTGGCCAGTAAGTCAAGGGAGGTCATTCTCCCCCTCTATTCTGCACTGGTGAGGCTACAACTGGATATTGCATCCAGTTCTGGGCTCCCCAGTTCAAGAGAGACTGGGAACTGCTGGAGAGAGTCCAGCAAAGGGCAACAAAGATGATTAAGGGATTGGAGCATCTCTCTGGTGAGGAAAGGCTGAGAGAGATTGGACTCTTTAGCCTGGAGAAGTGTGAGGGGAGACCTTAGTAACATTTACAAGTATCTGTAGGACGATGGAGCCAGACTCTTTTCAGTGGTTCCCAGTGACAGGATGAGGGGCAATGGGCACAAGTTAGAACAGGGGAAGTTCTATTAGAATATGAAGAAAAACTGCTTTCTGGTGAGGGTGACAGAGCACTGCAGTGGGCTGCCCAGGGAGATTGTGGAGTCCCCTTCTCTGGAGACCTTCAAGACCCGCCTGGATGCAGTCCTGAGTAATGTGCTCTAGGCAATCCTGCTTTGGCAGGGGAGTTGGACTAGATGATCTCTAGGGGTCCCTTCCAACTCTGACAATTCTATGATTCTGTCATTCCTAAATCATTTCTTTTAAGTACTATCTTTGTGAGCAACACCAAGTTAGCTCATTATGACGTGCCCAGCATCTGGTGCAATCTTCACTGTCCCCAAAATTTGCAATGTCAACCACCACCAACAGAAGCCCTGAAGTTCTTAACTCAACATTGGATGTAACTGCCCTTATAAAACACTTATCTTCAGCAGATGAAGAGGGGTCCAGCATCTTCTTCAGCTGCAGCAAGCTTGTCATAATCTGTTATGAACCGAATCTGGTAAAAAAATAAAAATTAAAAAAAAGTCAACATTTAGCACTTCTGCCTTCTCTGAACTAAGTTTGTAGGCTAGCAGAGGATGAACAGGGCCTTTTGGGGTCCACTTCAGCACCCAGTCCATAGCAAGAGGACAGTGGATGCTTCGGGTTGCCCAATCTGCCCTCATCCCCTCCACTTTTTCTAGCCCTGGACTGGGCAGAAGCAGCATTCAGGCACAGTCTGATCCTCACCCCAAATTCCAGACCAGGGGACCACATGAAGCTCAAAAGCCATATGATACCCCTGTCCCAAATACATCCACCTGAACTCCTGGAGATCAGTAGCCCCAGGAAGTTTCACAGGTTCATCTGCTTTGTTGGGGAGAGATGTAGCATGCAGCATTCTTTCCACCCACTTTGACATCTAGAAACAAACTGAGTTTTATTTTCCAAGCCTTTAACGAAGTCTCACCCAGCAGGTACTGCCCCCCATCACTGCCTATGGATTTAAAGCCACATGGCTGCAAAATGACCTTTACAGTGCAGTGGGGGTGACTACATACCCATCATGCCAGGCCCTTAAATAACCCGCACAATGCCGACCTGCCACAGTTTTATATGAAGACACCAAGAAAGCTAAAGACCCTCTGAGCACAGCCAAAAGCAGGTGTTGGCTCTACCCAAGGAGCCCCAGTGATGTTTTCATGGGGGCTGATCCTCCCCAGGGAACATGGAGGCAGGCACCGTGCCAGGCAGCCAGCACCCCCCCAGGGCTGCTCAGGCTTTGAGGCACAGCTCCAACACATGATAAACAACAATAATATTAGTGAAATAATGTCTAAACAGATCCAAACGGGATCCTCTTGCCAGCAGGCAGGGAGGCCTCCTCTCTGCAGGAGGCATTCAGAGACACGTATGAGCAACACGAAAATAGCTTATAATGCAGAATAGCTTTTTGGGCATTGCTCTCCTCCTGATGCAGCTCATCTCAATCCCAGCCACTGACCAGTCTCTCCTCTACACCAAACAGACCTTTTCTCTCCCCATTGCACTTCTGGTGAGACAGTCAGAGTGTTTGTGGATGCCCATTCACATTAGAGAGGTACCTTGCAAAATCTCACACTATATTCCCACTATATTGCCCAGAGGGAAAACTCACATTTTAGCCCGAAGGATCCCAACTTCAGGCAAACCAGACACATGCTCCATAAACACACAAATCCTGCATGCTACCTCTGTCCTGGGCATACAGCAGGGACCCAGGGGGAAGGTTTGGTCGCCCAGCAGACAGAAGTGAGAAGAGGAGCAAGGATTTGCAGCAGCCTAGAGCAGGCAGCAGCCCCAAACCCTCCTGCAGAGCCATAATCGTTGCTCCCAGTGCTTCTGTCTAATCCCCAAGCCACTCACATTAAACTGGCATATATCCTAAACCACAGTTATTCTACACCTTTCTTATCCTTCTGCTTGCTGGAGCTATTTACAATGGGTGTTAAAGCATTACAGAAGCACTGTCAGCTACTGTATTTATGAAAGCTGAGATCCCTGAGCCAGCTCTTATCAGGTTTAATACAGTTCTCCCAGTAGAAATGTGATGTCAAGGGGCCTTTAAGGAACGTTCATACCCAGACCATTCATCTAAATCCAGGGGAAGCTGGTAACCACTGAGGAAAAAAACTTTAGCTTGCAGTTGCAATGGCACATAGAAAGGCACCACAGCTTTGCTCAGCCAGTAGACACTATGCCAGGCTAGGTCTCCAGCATTTTCAGGAGATGCTGGGATGTGTTACTGGGATGTGTGACTTCCTAGGCAGGGTGGAAAGCCTGCTGCTCCAACCCCAGGCTGCACGAGCCGAGGTACCAGCAAGGGCACAAGGTAGCTAGATGAAAGCACATAATATATGATTAGTTAAGTGACATGGAAGAGCACACTGCTTCCAGACACGGACAGGCACATGGACCTGAGCAATGGCCAATCTTGTGCATAGGCACTGAACTCCCTCCAGACAGGACAAACGTATACATGCTACTTTAGGACAAGTCTGGTGTGACAAAGTCCAGATTTCAAGCTGACTGTGCCTAGGGAGCAAGGTTTCAAGACTGCATGAAGAATGAAGATTTTAAGAGGGAAGAGGAAATACTGAAACAATGGGTGCCTACAGTTTATCAGTTCTGAGCACAGCCTGTTTCCCAGCCAATTGAGAGCAGGAGTTTACTGTACTATTTTTAAAATCTAGAAATTCAGACCTAGATTGAGCAATGGAACACAGGGAAAATAAATTGCTCTCAGGAGCTAAGGCTAGCTGTGTCTCTCTTCTCTCACCTTCCCTGCTGCCTTCCTCAGCCACCTGGCTCTGCAAGACCTGCTCAACTCACCTCAACCACATCACCTGGGCAGGACTTCAGAAAGCTTCTCCATATTTCCCTTGCATCCCACCTTAGAGGAGATGCCCAGGGCTGCCTGGACCACCTCATATGGAAACACAACTCCTATGGGTAATGGGAGCACACAGAAGGAAAAGCTGGTAGCCAAAGAAACAGCAGAAAATCTCAGATTCAGAGAGCTGTCGCACAAAAAAAGAAGAGCTGGTGGCTTTGCTCTGAGGAAAGCAGCGAGAAGCTTCAGTTTTTAATTCCAGGATTTCAGAAGATTCAGCCAGTTTGCTCTACTGCCTGTTTCTCCCCCTACACCTTCCCTTGCAGCTCACATTTGGGTAGTTTCAGCTGAAGGCAGCAAGGAGCTGAGGGAACTGTTGCTGGGAAACTGTTCAAAAACCCTGGCTAGACGAGCACATACAAACACAGAGATGACGGTACCCAAGGAGCACAGGCTGGCATGAACAACAGCCGCTCAGAGATCCCATTGGTCCCTGTATTCGGACAGATCATCCACTTAATCCCAGCCCAGATATTTGCAAATTAGATCCTTATTGAGGATGGGCTATACAATGCTTATGCTAATCAGAAAAGCACATCCGCTAAGCAAGAAAGATTTGATATCATGGTCTGCTGAATCTCATTAAAGGTTTTGCTGTACCCATGAAAAAGTAGTTTACCCTGAAATCACTCTGGTGCTGGGTTGCATTTGCTCCCCCTTGGGCTGCAGGAGCCTGGACCAGCTTCTCCTCTCCAACTGTTCTTCAGGGTGGGTACACTGGGAGCCAGGCTCAGCAACAAGGACTAGATCCCTATCCTTGGGGACAGCAGGGATGACAACAATAATGTCATTCTTTGTCATTCTACAGGCCAGAGACAAAATTGTTACCTTGTAGGTGCCCACATTTCTCCTACCTGCCCCTGGGAATGCATTAGAGCCTATAATAAGTTTTGTTCTTCCGAGTGCCCCGCCTGCACTGCAGCCCTCGGGGATTTTGCTAGCTAGCCCCAACCATGTAAAAGGAGATACAGCAACCCAGGCTAAGCACAAAAGGGATATCTAGGAGGCAAGTTACAAGCTCATTTAAAAGGAAATACTGTTTTCTGCTTTTAAAAAAAATACACTCTCTCCTTGCACTGTTGTGATGAATACTCTATACTGTACTTGTTTTGCACAAGATTGATCTCAAAAATTCTATTCCATTATATGCACACACACCCCTACTGTAAAACTGCTTCCTGAGCCCTACCAGTTCCAAAGCATTAGAGCCACCCCATATGAGGACATCCCTAAGGCTTCAGCCACACTTAGGGGGTTTCTGCCCCCAAGCTCCAGCACAACCCATCTCCAGCCTGCTGACACAAAAGGACGTCACTTGCTGCCTGCAGGAGACAAATGCCTTTCATTTCTCTCCAGCTCTGCTCAGTGGGAAACTAGCTCAGTACAGACAGCAGATGGTTAAATGAACATTTGCCCCACAAGACATTGCCTTGAGGGTTGGGGTTTTTTGGAGCTCCATCCCTTTTCCTCAGTGCCTGATATCAGAGTTGTGATGGGCACATCATTCATTTCTCCTGCTCTGAAGCCTGCAGTTACATAGCTGGAGTACAGCTGCCCTCCTGCCACCAGGCAAGCTCCCAGCCAGCCAGCCTGGGGGGGAACCTTGATTACAACCGCTAGAGCTCTCAAATACAAACCTTTGAGGCTTAGGGCAGCAGACGTGTTTGTCACAGGCCCAACAGATGTGATGTAAAGAACCAAGGATAGCCCCAAATGTAGCAGACATTTATATCATATCCCTCAGGGAATCACCTCCTCTGCCCTCTTTTCTGCCCATTTCTTGCAAGAGATAAGGAGAAAAGCTCAGTGCAGTTCATAGCCAGCCAGCGGAGTTATTTTCCCACCCCATGACTTGGTTTCCCTGAGATGAAGGATGCTCATCACCCTCCTTGCTGCACCTCCCACTCCAAGCTAAGAAATAGATGCACATGTGGGGCACTGATCTCAGCTGGGGCCTCTCAATGTTGCCGTGTAACACAAATAAAAAGTGCTACTAGGAACTGTAGGGTGAATTAAACATATGAATCACTTCCTCTCCTGGCTTCTCCTGCTCCTGTTGTTTCTCTTATCCTCACAGAAAAAGCCCAAGGAGAACATTCGTTTCCTTTTAGTTCCTGCTCTGCAACGAACACCAAGGAGGTACTTTTTCTTTCCTCATTTTCAAATGACAGCAAGAGAGCTGTGATGATGCTCTGGAGACCATTACTCCATCACATGGCGAAGCAAACCCCTTGGGCATGTTTAGCAGGAGCCAGAGACCCCCCCTAGCTCCCATGAGGAGCTACAGCCCCAACCCAGATCTCACCCTGCCTCTCCTGCTGCAGCATGGCGCTCTCTCCACTTCTTCTATATAGCCCATGCGGTACATGCAGCCTTCAAGTTCCACATTCCTGGAGGTTGGGTGCATGGGCACCCCAAGACCTCTCAGCACATCACAGCCCTCCATGGATGAGGCCGGGCACAGCCACTCCAGCTACTATGAGCCATCGCTTTGGGCAAAATATTTTTTCCCCATGGGCTCACTCCCATACCCGAGTATCGCCAGCACAGCAAAGGACAGCTTCTTCAGAGCCCTGAGGGGCTCATTTGCTGAGAAAACTGTGGCTCTTCTGACATCTCCTCCACCCTGGAAGCNCTTTACCTTAGCTGCAATATCGACTTATCTAGCACAGGGCTAATTACTCCCTTCAAGGAGATGCTGCCAGAAAAACGAGCCAAGCAGGACAACCCAAAGCAACAGTCAGAAAGCCTGGCAGGCACAGACAGTGAAAGGACACCTTGCTACAGCTGAAAGGCAGACAGATGCATACATCACCACCTAAAATCACATTAAAAGCCTCTACCCGCAGACTGGGGAGGTAGTGGGGGAAGGCTTTGACACCAGCACCAGCTTTTCCTCCTGCTTTGGGACTCCTGGGCTGTCCCTCCTCACTCTCCTGACAAGGAAAAGGGTGCAGAGAAAGTCAGGGCTTGCAAGAGCCCTAAGCCAGGCTCTGTTGGCAATAGGATTTGCCTGGAGAAAAGGAGGCTGATGGGAGACCTTACCATTCTCCACAACTGCCTGAAAGGAGGTTGTAGAGAGATGGGGATCTGTCTCCTTTCCCAAGTAAGAAGTGACAGAACAAGAGGAGATGGTGTGCCAGGGGAGGTTCAGATTGGGTATTAGGAAAATATTTTACACAGAAAGTGTTATCAAGCATTGGAACAAGCTGCTCAGGGAAGTGGTGCAGTCATCATCCCTGGAGGTAATTAAAAGACAGGTAAAAGTAGTGCTTAGCGACATGATTTAGCGATGGCTTTTGTCAGTGTTAGGTTGATGGTTATACTTGATGACCTGAAAGGTCCCTTCCAACCCAGGCAATTCTATGATTCTATGAAGCATGAAGGCTTCAAATCCATTTTGGGTTATTAGAGACCAAGACACTCTAAGGGTGTAAATGCCCAGGAGAGACAAACCCCTCCTTGTCTCAATAGCAGATACTGACTTGGGTCCCTCGGGGTGAGGGGTTGGCAGGGAGAGTAGGGCCATCTTTGGTATCTGCCTGGGGGTCTTCAGTGCAAACCTAGGAGGGCAGTAAAGGCCTGTGATGGCAAATGAAGCTGCATTCCTCTGCCACAGCACCAGCCAGGCAGAGAGCGGGGACAAGTCACCAGAAAAACCTCCCTCACACTGACTGCTGCCAGGGGAGATGCAGCTCTGAGTTGTACTTGCTCAAATCCAGCATTTCAGGTCACTTCAGCGCATCTGGGAATGTGAGGATTTCAACTCTGGGAGCACTCCAAAATACAACTGAAAATTTTCATACTGAATAATCACCTTTTATTTGCCATCTGAGACAGCTGAGTGCTGAAGTGCTGCAATTTTCCAGTGGGGAAAACTGTTTTGTCAGCTCAAGGAAGACTAAATTGATGCAACCTGAATTTTCATCCACCTCCCCTACACATGTGCTTCCCCCAGCTCCTCCCATGCCCATTCATGAGACAGTCTGCAGGCTTTCCATGCCTCAGGTGCCAAGCAAAATAACTTCTGCCTTGCACCACAGACAGCTACATCCAAAAAAAAGTCTAATTTGTCAGTTACAAAGGGGCCCCCGTGACAGCCAAAGATTATGTCATAGCAGGCATCACATCTACCTTTAAGGTCCAAACAACCACAGAACAGACAGTTTCATTACAGCAGCAAAAGCAGATTTAACCATAAAAGCGGGATTTTACAATTCCTTAGGTGAACCTATAGCAGGCCTATACCAGAAGGCCTTCTACATTGGAAGCGTTTCTCCAAACTACAGGTAGTTTACTGCAAGAATTTCAAGAAAGAGACTGAATATTGCAATTTCTCTGAATTTGTCAAATGCTTCAACCCAAAAATCCCTCAACAAGAAGTTAAGAAAACCAAATCAGCAGCTTCCTAAGCCATAAACCGAATTTATCCATTAGAAACAAATGAGGACATCCAGTACAAAATAGGAGTAAAATTCACCCAAAATTCAGCACCGGGGACCAGCACCAGGTATCTGGTGGCAGTAAGAGCCCAGAGCTGTAGTTATAAGGGAACCAGAAGAACAGCTGTGGCTAGGATCACAGAGCCCACACCAGGTATGTGAGCAGCTTAAGGGCAGGAGACATGTCTTGTCGACAGAGGATCAAAGTCCTCTGGCCAAAGCCGTAATCAATTCACATACGTGTTGCTGGGTAGTACATGCATTGCAGCTGCCTGAAGAGAAGATGGAGGAGGCCTCAGTGTCATTGCCAAAAGCACTGCAGAGGTCCCCAGAGCAGCAGGCAGCAAAAGCACAGCGCTGGGCACTGCAAGCTGCTCGGTGGGAGATGCTGAGGTGGGATCAGCTCCAACAGGGCTCAGATGGTGCTTGGGGACACCTCCGCTTTAGGTAGGACTAGCACACCACTAGTCCTAGCTCCACAGGGGACAGGGAGGAGCATCTGGCCAACAGGTGACTGCAAAGCTACCAGCCATGGTGAGACTGAAAAGAGCAAGGACTCAGGAGTGAGCATTACTGGGATGAGAGGTAGGGAGCTCAGAGTAGTTGTGCTGTCTCCATTGCAACAATAGCCAATGAAAACAACAGCTTTGAATTCATACCTAAGCACAATGAGTTTAGAACAATAGACAGATCTTCTCCTTTGTTTTTTTAGACACAATATGCAATTAACCCGTAGGACTCATCACCACACAGCTAATTGAGAGCAAGGACTCAAGGGAGCTGCAAACAAAATAATTGTGATGTGCACAGCGGAGAGCATCCACACTGGCCAGAGGTGGACAAAAACATCCCCCATGGTTGTCTACCCCCCTGGCTTTCCAGGGGGATGTCCGCCAGAGAGCTGCTGTTTGCAGAATCAGGCATCCTTGCCAAGGGTACGGGCTGGGTGCTCTTGTGTCAGAACCAAGGGAAACCAAGGAAATGTAGTAACTCTTCTGTGCTTCAATAACAGCACCTGGTGTCATGAGTCAGCCCGAGAGCAGGTCTGTGAGCAGGCATAGTCCAGGAGTCACGCAGGGACAAGCCTTGGAGCAGGGTCCCTCCCAGCCAGGAGAGGTCATGATGTCCTCTTACAGCACATGGACCACTCTTGGACAAGGAAAGAGCAAGACTTGTTCTTTATTTCCACCTTTCTTTATACCTGTGCTAATTTTTAATTCATTTTCACTGCCCCGTAGTGCAAGTAGACATTACCATACCTGCACACAGGTCTGCATCCCAAAACAGCCAGTGCCTCCCAGATGAGCAGCCTGCTCTCAGTGCATTGCACTCTCAGTCCAACACCAGTGTTCCCAGTGCGTGCATCTGCAATTTACCTCACTGTCAGCAATGATACCTAGCTCAGGCCTGCTCTCCAGAGGACTGGAGGGCTGGGATGCCACCCTGGCAAGTACTTGGGCAGGATCTCTGAATATCCACACCAAAAAAAAGGCAACATCAGAAAAAAAGTACCTAAAATTGCCCTCATAGAGCAATCTGGTTCCTGCTCCTTAGCCTTCTGCTCACTTATGGATGGGAAGCACAGAGGGAGGGAAGAAGATTGCTAAATGCAGCCTTTTCTAGCTAAAGCCTACTGCTGCTGGCTTATGTGCCCAGCCATACAGCACCACACTGGCCATCTCAGAGGACAAATAACAGGAGCTTGAGAGGAAGGAGATGTATTACACAGGACCTCTTCCCTCAAACCTACATTCAGGAGTCAGTGGATCTGCTCAGCCCCTCTCAGCCAGCCTTTATTTGCAGGGGGATCATAAGGCAAACCCCACCTGCCACCACTCAGTGGTATATCTGCCACCACTCTGTCCCAGCTTGGACCCCAAGCACTGCGAGGGATGAGGAAGGCAGACCTTCCCAGACATTTTTGGAGTGGTTCCTCAAGTTCACCATGCGAAGCACCACTGCAACTGCTGCCAGTGCAGAGAAATACTCAAGAGAAAAAACAGATGGACTAATGACCCACAACCTCCAGAGCAAACATTGTGACAGAGCACAAAGGCAAACTCCCATCACACTCAAAGCCAGTGCTAGCAGCATGGGCAGAAAGCGGAAGGCTTGACATCCTCAGACCCAGAAGGGTAGCTGGGCTGTGCAGACCAAATCTACCTCCTGCCACAGCCAGTGTGCCTAGAGAAGCTGATGAGAACAGTGCAAGCATGCTGTGATGCTTCCCCAAGACACTCTCAGGTTCAGAGGGGGTCATTTTTATTGACTAGCCCTCCATGGTCTTTTCTTTCCAGACTTTTTCACCACACCTTGAGCTCAGTTGTTTGGGTGGGGGGTTTTTTAAGCATCCATGGCACCCTGCAGCAAGGAGTCCCTCTGCTTGTGTATCTGGACCCAGCTGAAGTCCCATAGATCTCACATCAGAGTCCAAAACTAAGTAATTCCTACACATCCTCTCTAGGTCACTGGTGATTTTATAACAAAGCAGCCTCAGTCACCCCACAGACCTCCTCTTCCTCCACCCCAGAAAGTACCCAGCAGGAGGAATCTCCAGCAAAATGATCAAAGGGGGAAGAGGACCTTGTGAGGAGAGCTGCCCCTAGCCTCCTCTGCTTGCCAACAAGAGCTGTTTAAGATGGAGCATACAGCACTCCTGGTCTCTCTCCATGAGTTTAACTGAGCTCAGCAGGTTTTTCCAGACAGCACTGCAGCTAATGACATTAACGGCCATCTTCCAGCTGTCTGGTGGCCCCAGGTCTCTGATCTAGGTGCCCCAGGCTATTCCTCAAGACATCAAGTCCCTTGGAACAGAGATCTTCCCAGGGAGCTGCAGAGCAGGACAAGAGCAGTGAGGAATCAGGAATGACAGCAGCTGGAAGAGACTGTTTTACAGCTCAAGCAAGAAAATCATTAATTTCAATCAACTTGTTCTACACCCATGAGGTTTTTATTTTATTACTTTGTAGATGGCAGAGGGTAATTTATTGATCAAAGGATGAGACATTGCCGAACAATTAAAATGAATACCGTGTCTGGGTGCTTACAGGTGAAGGGTGCCAGGGTCCAGCTTGAGGAGAGGAGCATAGAGGCCTTGGAGCAACCAGGCTTCTGGATTGCAAAGAGACAGGCTGGAAAGCACAGTGCCAGGAAATGGCTTGGGGTACGTTTATAGCAGGAAATAAACCGGGTAGCTGCTGGTGGTGGGACTTCCTGTATGGCTGCAGGCAGGAGAGCAGCACAAAGGTGGTCAGGCACAACAGGAAGAGAAGGGACATCGTAAGGTATCAGCCACAGGGTCCTTCTGACCTAAAGTCTTCATGGAGCAACCTTGGACTGGTCCACCACAAGTGCCTGGCTGCAGACCACATTTAGTTTATAAAAAGCTCAAGCAGAAGATGCCAAACAGACAGCAAACCCATGCTCCAGTGCTGGCAGAGCAGAGCCCACCTGGGAGCTAGCAAAGCACAATGCCTCTGCTCCAACCTGGTCCTCCCCAGAGCTCAGCCTCTAGTTCAGCAGAAACTGAGGGTAGAGACACCCACCCAATAGCACCGAGTCCTGACAACTCGTGGCATAAATCCTACACAGTGCAAATCCACCATGAGGAACACCCTAGAGGGGAAAGGGTCCCCTAGACATCCCCTTGCGCCAGATCCTCCTTGCTGTGTGTCTAGGAGCGAGCAGCTCAGAGGTGGGGCTTGGGCCATGCAATGGGAAATGAAGTTGAGCAGAGACTGAGGACTTCTTTACCAAGTGACCACACATGACAAGGCTCAGCACTGCAAGGAAAGCCTTTAGAAAATGTTTCAATCAGCTGTTGTGAGAAATTAGGAGGCAAAAAAAGCCTGTGCAATGGACCAAAAATCCTTTAAAACGGACTGGGGCCAGTGAGCATCCCTGGGTTACTGCCAGCACTGCCTGTCCAGGGATGCCCAGCTATCCAGCCTTCTCCAGCACAGCTCACCATGGGCAGGAGCCCCATCTGCCGGCTTGGCCACAGAGGACACACATCCCAGCTCCGCAGGGTGAGAGGACATCACCAGGCACACAGCACCCAAGAACCAGAGCTGCTGCAGGACCCACACTGACTGAGCAAAAATGTTTGTGGTGGGTACAGGGGATGCTCCACAGGAGACAAGCCCACCAACAGCCCTGCTCCCCCTCCACAGCCCACCAACCTCACTAGGCCACCAAAGTCTTGCTCCAGTGACCCACCTGCAAATAAACACCTGGTCTTGATCACTGTTATAGCAAGACTATGTGTGAGGAGCAAAGCAATGCATACAGAGGCAGACAAACACACCCAGTCTTCATCGAGATGCACAAAGGAATGTTATACCCATCACACCAACAGGGTGTAAGTCAGCCCCCAGAGCCACCCACAGAGACCAAGGAACAAGCCCCTGCTGACACCCTGCTCAAGGCCATGGTACGCAAAGCACCAGCCGAGAAGGTGGGCTGGAGAAACCAAAAGGCTGATGTCAGTTGAGCAGAAATGCTAAATATTTACACAGCCTGCCATCAGCCTCCAGGCGAGGAGGTGGCAACTGTACAATTTAAATGCAACCAGCATAACAATTTTTGTGTAACTAGAAGTGCAAGAAAATTACTTAAACATACCCAACGTGAGGAATTAATCTCAGTCAGGACAAAGCGAACCGAGCGCTTGGGCAGTGCAAAAAAAAGCCCTGCTCCTGCTCATTCAAAGGGTTTTAGGAGTCACAAGGTATCAATGCACAAGGGCACCCCCTCGCCCACCACTGTAAGAGAGCCAAGACTGGGGTGGAAGGCCACCTGCCAGCAGCACCAAAGGGGTTCCCTAGCAGAAAGCACCCCCTTCACTGGGGGCTGCAGGAATCCAAGGGCAGGGGGAGGCGTTTGAAGGCAGCAGGATACAATTATTCAGATTGGAACTAAACCAGGTCTCACAAAGGAGCGATATGTGCAAGGTGACCATTAAATGGTGCCTCACAATAAAATGCAAGTAATCCCTTAGAGCTACTTGTTTGCTGTTCCAGGCACTTCAATGCTATATATAGCCAAACAAAGGACACTGCCACATGCTACAGCAGTTACAGGGCCACAGCACATGGGAAAGACCCCCAGAGCTCAGCACAGACCCACCAGCACCATACCCTGTTCTTTGCAGGATCAAACCTTATCTGAACTCCATGTCCTCAGCTGTAAGCAGGTCAGTAGATGTTCTTTCAGCCTGACCACACTCCCTGCCTTCAAGCACCAGGCAGGGCTGAGGAGGTCTTCTAGAGGAGCAGGACAGGACAGCATTCCCCAGATAATCCAGCTAGGAATTAAGAACCCAGGGTCTGAAAGCCCAGGTGAGGCCATTCAGGACCCTGCCATCAGCTATCCAGCTCTGCAAGTGAAGCAATGGTTTGTCTCTGCTGGATTTAAAGAGTCAAACAGGCTTCCTTGCAAGCAGGTGACCAACTTGGAAAAGGAGCAGTGATGCTGAGTGATAGGCCATTGCTCACATGTGGTGTGGGCAGCACAGGAGACATATGCCACTGTTAGCCATGATGCTCCCAGCTGAGGCCGGATATGCTGCAGTAAATAAGGCTCAGGTGTTACCTGGGATAGTCATGGCTCAGCAGCCAGGGCCAGAGGACAGGATAGGGGCCCTGACAGGGCATGTGGAATAACACAGCCACTCACTACTGTGGCAGCTCTCTCAAAGAGCCTAGCACCTCCAGAAGGAAAGTAAGTTGACACCATCCACTGTCTTCCCCAATTATCCATGCTGAGGGCACAGCAATGCAGACAGGGTCTGGAGCAGACCTGGATAGCACCAGCCCCAGAGCAAGCATACATTGTCCCATTCCAGCATCACAGATCCCAGTGACTGACTGAGGGATCTTGGGGCGTCCTTAGAAGTGGTGGCCCATCAGGAAACCCAGAGTTGCAACCATTCCCATTTTCTAAGGCACACATTGAGGGACTAAGCCACCTCGTCAGGTGCTGAGTATCTCCTAACAGAGCCAGGAGAACAGGTTCAGTACCTCCCTGGAAAAAACTGAGACTCCTCATGAGACGAAACACAGGCATGCAAAGTCGACATGCACACATTTGGGGTCTGTCCTATGTGCTCTCAGGCTGGGGCCGTCATGTGACAGCCCTGTTAATAACTGCCTGTGGACCCCAGGGGACGGTGTCCCAGGGAGAGGACTGGGTCTCCTTGGGAAGAAGCAGCACAGCACAGCAGCCAGGTTTTCTCTGGCAAGCTACTACCGACCTCCACGAGAGGGCTTTGCTGCATAAGGAAAGGAAATAAGAGGAGCTCCATTTACAGCCTGCTTCCAGTTAGGTCTCCTGTCTTTTCCCCACATCTTCTCACCGAGGGCTTAGCAGGCAACAGGGGGACACAATCAGCAAGGATTACACCCAAAGGCTCTGAGGGTATTCATATGTTAGTGACAGTATTGGGAATAGTCACCTTTTTTGATTCCTGAAGCCTCTCTTTTCTGGGTGAGCTGCATTCCAGGGTGCTGGTTATAGAGCCATAGAATGGTTAGAATTGGAAGGGACCTTAAAGATCATCGAGTTCCAATCCCCCTGCCATGGGCAGGGACACCTCTCACTAGACCAGGTTGTTCAAAGCCCCATCCAGCCCAGTCTTGCACACCTCCAGGAATGGGGCATCCACCACTTCTCTGGGCAACCTGTTCCAGTGCCTCACCACCCTCACAGTAAAGAATTTATTCCTAATAGCTAATCTAAATCTCCCCTCTTTCAGTTTAAAACCAGCCCCCCTCATCCTATCACTACAATCCCTGATAAAGGGTCCCTCCCCATCTTTCCTGCAGGATCCTTTTAGCTACTGGAGGGCTGCTGTAAGATCTCCGTGGAGCCTTCTCTTCTCCAGGGTGAACAACCCCAACTCTCTCAGCCTGTCTTCATAGGAGAGGTGTTCCAGCCCTCTGATCATCTTTGTGGCTCTCCACTCGACCCATTCCAACAGGTCCATGTCCTTCCTGTGCTGAGGACTCCAGAGCTGGATGCAGTGGGGTCTCACCAGAGCAGAGTAGAGAGGCAAAATCACCTCCCTCGACCTGCTGGCCATGCTTCTTTTGATGCAGCCCAGGATGTGGTTGGCTTTCTGAGCTGCCAGCACACGTGTCTGGGTCAGGGCTGAGCCCAGCTGTCCCAAGGGACTCTGGCACTAAATCTGTCCCTGAATCACAGACATAACGTTCAGCATTAACACACCCACTTGCAAAATGAGCTCGTCACCATGTTTTGGGAGGCATAGAGCTGCCACACACATTTCCTCCCACCAGAGCTTTGAAGCACATCTGATGATGGATGGGGCAGCGTCCTTGTTCCCACACAGATGTCCCCAGAGATGAGCACCTGTTAGGCTGCCACAGTGGGAACTTGCAGGGCAGAGGAGGAGCAGGAGAGAGGAGGATGAATCTGCCCCTCACACGACCAAAGGAATTCACCTTGATTTCCATCCACACTCATGCTGGTCTTTAGCAGGAGACAGGAATCATGGTATGAGTAATTGCAGGGACAAGGCACAGGCCACCAGCTCTGGTAAAGGACAGCAGCATGTTGCACCTTGTCTGGCCAGCCCTGAGCATGTCCTCTCACCAGACCTTACAGATATAAAACCCCTTATACAAACAGATGCATTGATGTGGCTTTTTCTAGGTAACACCACCTTAACTGGAGACTTCCCAGGAGCAGGTCCCTGAACGCTGACCATGTCCCCAAAGCAGTGGGGTTTGGGGTAGAGCAAGCCTTTCATCTGATGGGCTTTGAGTCCCATGAGGAACTCACCAGATGATCTCCAGGCTTGCTTGAGGGCCAGAGTGGCACATCACCTCTCAAGGTGCCTTTGCATGGCAGCCGCTTCCCACCCTCCCCACAGCTGCCCTCCAAAAAGAATGCCAGAGCAAGCCACGGCTGAGCACACAGCCACCCTCCCCACCTCCTCCCACCGCTCAGGAGCTTTCATCAACCTGGAAAGCTCTGCCCAGCCACAGCACTGGGATCTCCACAGCTCCGGAGATGCGGGGCTCACACTGCTGTGGGCACAAAGCAGTGCTGGCTTGCAGCTCAGGTCCCCCAGGGAATCGAGCTGTCCTGCCAGCAGCCTCCAAGCCAGTGGCAGTGGCACAGGGGGACCCAAACCACTCCACCACCTAGCACCTCATCTCTGGCCATATGTGCCTGGTCTGCAGGATGGACTGTATTTGTCCATCCTCTGCCACCAGCCAACCTGATGCCCCTCACTAATGCCATCTGGCAGAAGGGGACCACTGTATCCCAATGTGAGGCACGGGAAAGTGCAGTGTCCTCACCCAGCAAGTGCACCTGGAGGGTCCCAGCCACTGGGACCAGGCTCTGCCATGGCACTACCAGTGCTCCCTAAACACCCATCTATGCCCGGAGAAACCACAAGGTTCCTTGAAAACTTTAAAACTTTTTCTCCTTTGTTCTTGTCAGCCTTTGAAGTTGATATTTTTCCAATGCACCGAGACCACCAGTCTTCCACCGTGAGCCGAGAGGGAAGGAGCAGGCTGTGACCAGGGGTGCAAGGCACTGGGATGACCTGGGACAGGAGCCAACCTTGCTACCACAGTGGGGTTACGATCAGAGCCCAACTCCACCACCGGCTCCACGCTTGGCTCACTGGGTCACCTTACAGCAGCTCCCCATTCCCCAGAGAGGGCTGTGGGAATGCAAGAGGTAGCTCCTTCCTCCTGCGACTTGTCACCCTGTTTATTTTTAACAGCCGTCCCTCCTGCCCAGATATGACCCCTCTAGGAAAGCATATCCTAGTGCACCCATCAGCCTTGTGACACAGCTCTGAACCCAGAATGGCCGTTCCCTCCCTGCCTGGCCACCGACCAGGGACATCACGTCACACTCCCCTGAACTGAAGGCAAACACTCACTCCATTGCCCTTTCCAGGGAGGGAATTTCAGTGAGCCCAGCATGCACAGGGCACTGCCTGGGCCAAAGGGGGACAAGGTCAAGCAGGAGGCATGCACAGCCCAGGCCACCTCCACACAAATTGGCTTTTTAGCACAAAATGCATCAAATCTCGTTGGGAAACCTCAGCAAGGATAAGGTGGGGAGAAATTCACACTGCAGTGGGCTCACCACCACAACCCTTTGGAGACAGAACCATGCTCTGAGAAAGAAGTGAGTGATGCTGTGAGTATCTAGTGGGGCTTCTACCCAAGGCCCTCCAGCCGGTGTTTACATCCTTCTGACATTTGCTTTCCATTAATACAAAAGCCACAGGGCAGAGCCACTCACTGACCACAGCAATTAAGCAAGTGGCACGGGCTGTTTGCTGATGGGTGCTGCCGTCAGCCCTTGCTGAGTGCCAGAGCCTGGAAGGGAAGCAAGGCTCCACCAGCCCTGCACAGGGCAAATCGCAGCGTGAAAACACCAACGAGTGTTTTGTGACTATCCCTGGCACCAGAGAGGAGGGAAGTAAAGCTCTGGTTCCGTCCTTCCACCCCTCCTGCCTTCCCACAGGAGTTTTGCCTTCCTCCGGATGCAGCTCCTCCCGGCCTCTCCGCTGTGCCAAGGGCCCTCAGGGTCAAATATTCCCCCTGGAGTAAGCGGAGCTGCAAAGAGGCAGCAGCCAGCTGCCCGAGTGAACTTGGCCATCTCCTGCCCACCCTACACCCTTGCCCTGGGAGCTGCCAACCTGCTCAGCCCTGGGTGAGGGGCAAGATTAGAAACTGGGCATTTCTCCCCTGCTACTGAGAAGTGAGGGTGGCCCATTGCCCCTCACATGTCGCCTGTCCCCATAGGGCTATGGCTGCTTGTTAGTGTTGCACTCCGGCTCTTGTAAAATGTTGCCCTGAGCCAGTGCTGGGTGAAAAAACATAAATTCTTCCTGCCTTGAAAAATAGCAGCCACATTGCCATGGAGACATAACACTGCACTGCTCCCGCAGCCCCCCTGTGCCCGGCAATGCAAGGCAGGGAGTTGTGGTACCCCCAGCACTGCAGCACAGCAGCAAACCTGCCTCCCACCCCAACTCCTGGCTTGGTGCTTCCATCACCTTGTGCTCCCACCAACTCCAGCACGCACAGTATGAAGGGAGCTGGGATGGGGAATCGCATGCACTGGCAAAGCCCACCTGTCTGTGCTGCTTGCTGCCAGGGTTTGCAGGAATAAACCTGGTGAAGTGAGCGGGACACAGACAGTGAGGATTTCTTTGCCTCCTGTTTGCCAAAACAGGCACTTCCTCCCCATCTTTTCTAGTGATGCTCAAGCCACACTCCGCCTGGGATCTCGGCTCCATGAGGGATGGTGTGGGGGGAGCCACTGCTGCCTGACTGCCTGTGCCATGCCACCCACATCATTCTGTTTGCTTGGGGAGGGAAGCAGGGTACCACACATGCCAGCCCACCAGCCCCAGAACAAGGGAAGCATGTACCCACAGGACTCCAACAGACCAGAACTGTTTGGTACTAGGCTTTTACCTCTGCTCCCCAACTCTGGACACACTTCCTCCTTCCTGCCTTCACTCCCCTTTCCTGCCTTTCCCAGCTCACCCTCCAGATTTCCGAGGGAGCAGCATCCTTCCTGCCCTACACAGCAGGGCCAGCATGCCCCATCCACCCTGCCAACCATCTACTTCTCCCTTTCCTTTCCTGTTCTCCTTTCCCAGCAGGCACCCTCCCTGCCCCACACCTCCAGGTTCCCCTCCTCCTCCATCTGTCCCGGGGCCGCAGGGCTCTGCTGGCAGTGTGAAGCCCAGGGCTTGCCAAAGCAAACAGAGGCAAGAGAAGGAGAAGGAGGGTGGCTGAGGCCAGAGCAGGCAAAGGGCAGAGTCCACCATGGGCAACCCCAGCTCACTGCTCCAGGGCAAGGAGCAGCTTTTTTAACGATCTGGTGGGGAATGTCTCCATGCATGCTGGTAGGCAGCGGGTGGCAAAGGTGATGCCTCGGCTGAGCAGGGTTTGGGGAGGTTCAGCAGCAGGCTGGGGGTTGAGCACCCTTTGCTGCTTTCTCCATGTGGGTCTGAGGCAGGGGCTGAGCTTCATGGGGTGCTGGAGGCCAAGGGAAAGTGGATCTGGGTCTCAAGTCTCCTGCAATCAATTTATAGTGAGGTCTTTTCCTTTCAGTCCTGGGAATTGTTTTTGTTCCTTCCTCTGTGTCTGTACGCATGAAGCTCTCCTCCGCCTTGGACATGCCTCAACCTGTCCCGAGGCTCAGATTAATCCCTTGCACTACCAGGGACGACAGCTGAGGTCAGACGCTGTCAACAGAGGCGAGGAGGAGGAGACCTTCCCCTTAGGAAACCACACACGTTCCCAACTAGAGCAGCAAGCCTGAATGGCAGGCAGCCCTGCCTGCTTCTCCCAAGCAGAAGGGCACCGTGCAACGTGGCGGCACACCACAGAATCTCACACAGGAGGGAGAGCTCACTGCTGGTAGTGCCTGAGTGATGTGGCAGAGCCTAAAGCTTGGCTGAAGGGAAAAGTTGGGCTGAGCTGGGGTAGCTGCAGGCAGCAAATGCACCCTTAGCCAGGCAGACCACAGCCTGTCAATGCCTCCAGCAGCACAGCTGTGGGTGTCTGAAAACAGATCAGTGGCACCCAGTACCTCAGCTTCTCCACTGGTCTGGGAAAGGCCTTGCTGGCTTCCTTGGCCACAGCTGGAGGAAAGAGGAAAAAGATGAACTCTCCCACATCCCTGCACCAGAGAATCAAACCCAAGCCCTGCAGGCTGGGCTGGGCCAGGCCAGAAGAGCAGATCATTGGGCAGCCACCTGCGGGCAGGTCTCAGAACCTCGTTGCCCACCCAGTAAGAAAGCCAGAATGAAGGGAAGGTGGAGAAATTGTGATGGAAGGAGAGCACATCCACCACAAAGCCTGTCTTTCAGTGTGCAAAGTGGTCAACACCACCTCAGAGCAACAGAGACAAGCTCAGGAGAGCTCAGCTCCAGTAAATGATGCTCTATAGCCCCTGCCCAGGCAGTTTACCTTCCTCTCATCCTGTTTTTCCCGCTACCTAGTGTGAGTGCTTGGGAAATACATGACGACTGACTACTTGCCTGCAACTCCAAGCCCTTCCCTCCCCCTCTCCCCAGGCTCCCTCACCAATAAATCACCCTGCTGTGAAAGAAGGCCAGAGGAAACCAGAGGCACAAAACCTCAGAGCCTTTCCCCCAGCCGCCCCCCCTCCCCCGGTCTCCCAAGCAGCTCTGCATTTCATTACTGCGGCCAGGCCAGCCCCCGCCCAGCTGGGGAGAAGGAGGGGGGGGCCCTGCAGGGTTTGCATGTCAGGAACTGAAATCACAACCAGAAGGGCAGGAGAATGGAGTTGTTTGTGTTTGTCACCACGTCTTGGCACTCATCTGGCCCTCACTCTGCCTCCAGGACCCATGCTGGCCTGGAATAGCTTTCCTCTGCTGGGATCCCTCTGCACCAATGTGGCTCTGAGCACCTTCTGGCCAGCTTTTCCCTCTGTCAGCCATCCCCATCTCAGTGCTGACCCCGCTCTCTGGCCAGCTCCAGCCTCTAAAGGGAGCTCGGACACTCCTTGGAAAAAGCCCTGGGGCTTTCTGCAATCCTTGCCAGCAGTCTCAGCCCTGCCAGCACGCTCTGCTGTCCTCCCTCTCCCTCTACTCAGCTGCCCCCAGGCTGAGAGCACCCTGCCCAAGCAAACACTCCGCTTGTCCCTGCCCAGGGAAAAGCCCCCACTCCCCTGCAAGCGCCCCCAAGCCCACTGGGAACCAGGGAGGAGGCTCCCTCCACCCACCCTAAATATATAATGGCAGAGTATTGCCAGCAAGCACAGTACATTGGAGACAGATGCAAGCCCCACAGCGGCATGAGCGCTGCGGGGGGAGCGGGGATCCAGACGTGCCTCTACTCAGCCTCCCGAGGCATCGTTAAGCCCGAAGTCCTGCACCATAGTACCTCTGCACGCCTTCCTCCCCCCAAAAAGGCTGCCCTGGGGTTTAGCCCCTGGCAAAGCAATGCCCCCCAGGGGTGGTCCGGTGCGCCCCAGCTCTCCGCAGCTCTGCGGGTGGGGAGAGGCCCCGGCAGGCACGCAGCCCCGCGGCGCTGGCCTCCCTCCTCCCACCTCCCTCCCAGCAGCTTGCCGGATTCCTGAGCGCTGACACAGGATGCTGCAGCAATGAGTGTGCAGCGCCTTCCTCCCCTTCCCCTGCCCCAGGAGAGGTGGGACGGGCGGGCAAAGCCGGGTCGCATCAGGCCAGAAATGAACAAGAGCATCCGGAGTGAAATCCGGAGCCTCCTGTGAGCCCCTTCCCCTCGCTGCCCCACAGGCCTCCTCCGGCCCCTGGCTGGCACCTGTCCCAGGGCAGACGTACGTCCATCCCTTTAAAGGACAAGATGATTCACGCCATTAACACTCCCTTATTGGCAAGAGCCGGTTTCAAATCACTCCCTCTCTCCAGAAGGTATCCCTGATGAGAACCGCAGCTCATCTGCCTGGAGCAGCAACCAGGGATCATTCACAGCAGGCAAAAGTGAAAGCCTGTCCCTCACCCTCCTCCCTGAGCATCCCCCACTGCACTCCTGCCTCCCTCCACCCGCATCTATCCCACCTCCCACTGCACTAAGATTTTCCCAGCACCCCTCCTCTCCCAGGAGACATAATCTGAGCTGGGGGGAAGGAGGCTGGGAGTTGCAGCAGCCCGAGTGAATGCTTCCAACAGCTTGTTGCTATTATAGGAAGGTGAGGATCCTGCCATCTTGCCATTAAGTCACATCCTCCTCGTCCCCATGAGGTAGTTTCCATAGGAGTCACCCTCTCTTCCAAGCGGTGGAAGTTTTTATTTTTATCTGGCTTATTTATGCACTTCTCTTTCCTCCGTCAGCAGCAGGTTTGGGTCATGAGCCTCTCCTTGAGCTTATTCCCCCTTCCCAGCTCAGCTGTCCCACCCCGTCATCCTCACCTCTGCGGCAATCGAAAGGCAGTGCCACGAGCAGAAGGAAAAGTCCAGGGACGGAGGCAGCACAGCAGAACAGATGAATTAAGGAAAACAGACCTCATTTAGGTAAAGTTGTTACAGGAATCAAAAAAAAAAAAAAAAAAGACACTGGGGGAAGAAAAAACCAAAACAAAGAGCAGAGAAGTTTATTCCAAAAGTAACACAGCATCATCATTATGGGTCTTATTTGATTTGAGACTAATTTTCCAGTGGAGGTGCAGACCCCTCTGTGACGAGCCAAAGCTCACTGGCATCTATCTTGTCTCAGTTATTTTTTCCAGCCCCCTCAGCAGCAGCAGCTCCTCGGGCACACGTGCATCCCAGGGAGGAGAAACCCACATGTTATAACAAGACAGCTATGGGGACAAGCAAAGCGCACGTTGGCGCAGCAGAGAAGGCTCCAGCAGCTGATGGGGCTGGAGCAGGTCTTTCAGGGATACAGCACTGGGGTTATCAGCCAGTGAGAACTTGCTTACCTCAGTGAGGTCACACCAGCTGGAGGGAGCTGTGTTGGCATCTCCAGGTAGTCTTTGCTGTACTTTCAGAGGCCAACAGCAATTAAGCTGTTGAACAACTCCTCTCTGGAAGATAAATAGATACGAGCGCTGCTGGTGACCTATGCCAAAGGGAGGTTGGGTCTTGCCTGTGCAGGGACAACAGATGCTCTTCCAACAGTTGGAGAGCTGGGAGCAAAGCCACCTGTGGTCACCTTTCTTCTCACACTGCTCTCCTCTTACTGGAAAGGCCCCAAGGTGACTGTGTCTCCCATCCAACAGCCATGCTTTTGGGCTGCAGGGTTGTCCTGGAGAGTACTTGTACAAGTGAAGCAGGAACAGGACCTTCCTGTCACCTCCCAAAAGGTCATCAAGTGGAAAGAAACATCTCATCACACAGTTTCCTCGATGCTGCCTACCAGACTAAAATTGTATGTCATCTTTAAGTGCAATCATCAAGAAAATTAAGATGGTAGGACTTTCACTTTTACCTAAGAGTAGGGAGTTCCTGACTCATACACAAACTAGCAGAGCTCCCTCTAAACTGTCTCTGACCAGACAGCTTCTCCCCCAGCCCGAGTCCTCCCCTCATTGTCTTCCTAGTGCTTCGGGAGGACAGTCTGACACCTCACAGAAACAAGGTGTAAAAACCCCAGCCTGCAAGCCCAGCACACACACACACACCCCACTGAGAGACAGCGCACAGGGCCTGTCCATCGCACATCTCCCACGCCACCCCCAGCTCTCCCACCCGAGCCCCCGAAGTTCTGCCAGATATCCCAGGCTGTGCTTCACAGCACACAAACATCTCCCTCGACTTGCCAGAGATGCAATCCTCAGTTGAAAAGTTCATTAATTCGGAGCAGAGAAGCCTCTAGTGAATCTCCCAACAAGAAGCAGGAAAAAAAAAGAACCCACAATTCCATCTAATTACAATGCCTCAGGGCACTCCACAGTTGCTGTGAAGCAGAGGCCAAACTTTTCTCCCCACCCCTTAGAGCAGGAACTTTAACCCAGTTAAGAGTGTTACTGATAACATTAAAAAAAAAAAAAAGCCCCGATAGTCATTTTAACAATTCTGCAAGTTAACAGCAAAGAGGAGGCACTAAAAACCATCTCTGGCAGAGCAGCAGCTGCCCACGAGCACAGCTCACGTCTGCAANAGCACAGCTCACGTCTGCAAAAGATCCACTCACACACCCCCAGCCCAGACCCTTGAGCAGGCGAAGCCAGAGGCCAGCCCTCAGCCCAGACGTGCCACAGGGCCAGGGCTGTTCACAGCTGCTCTTCTGATTTAGCAACCACGTTCCACCCACAGAGTGACTCTGCACATTAGGGACTTTCTGAGTAAGACCTCAAATGCCACCGCAGCTCAGGCCCCAGGAAGAAGCTGGAGCACCTGGAAGGGGAAGGTCCTGGGAGATTCCAGTCACTCTGATACAAGTTCCCTTTCTTTCTGGCTGCCAGAGGAACTGGACTCCAACCCACCCCAAGGCTCTGGCGAGGCAGGGTGGATCCAGCCACAGACATGCAGCAACCACACCCTGGCTGCTGCCTGCCCGGCTCCCCACAGACCTCCTCCTCCTCCTCTCCCCGAGCCAAGCAGGGGCACAGAGACTAGGCTCATACAGCTGAAAATATTTAATACGTGTTGTACACGTAGAATTACATTTCATACAAAACAAGATACATCACTGAAGGGAGAAAGCTGTACAAAAAAAAACCCTACGGGCTCCCCAAGCCTTTATATAACAAAGGCCGGGAGTTACCAACCCTAACAAACAGGCTCAAGGACCTTCCCTCTGAGCATCTGTAAACTTCGTTTCTCTCAATAAACACTTTTTAAAAGCACCATGTAATAGTTCTGACCTAAACCTTTACAAAATAGAGACTTTATTTAATAAACTTAATACTTTCCAAGCTTAAAATAATACCCGGTGGGAGCACCCCCAGTGTCGACAGCAGCGGGGGAGGCTCCCCAAGGCGCCGGGGAGGGCGGCGGCCAGGCCGGGAAGGGAAATTCCGGGAGGGCCGGGCCTGGGGCGCTCCCAGGGCGGGTGCCAGCAGACGGGACCCGGGGTGCCGGCAGCAAGCGAGGAGAAGGGAAGTACTGCTGTCCCGCGGTCCTTCCCATGCAGCGAAGCAAGGCGCCGGGACTCGCCGGCGCCCCGCAGCGCTGCCCGCACAGTCCGCTGCGGCAGGCACCCTCCGGGGGTGCGGGAGAAAGATAGGGAAGGGGGGGGGGACACCAACGTATCTGTCCGGCTGCCCGTCTGTCTGCCGGCCCCCCCACCCCCTCCCCGCGGCGGAGAGCGAGTCTCTACGGCCCGCGGCCGGCGCGTCAGAAGGCCACAATGGCCGTGCTCCAGGGGTTGAGGGTCCGCAGCACCGGCTCGTCGCAGCAGATCTGTCCCGGCTCCGCCGCGTCGGCGGGCGTCGTCTCGCTGCCGTCAAGGGGCGCCCGCCGCCGGCCCTTAGGCTCCTTGCTGAGCAGTCCGGAGAAACTGGAGCCGAAGATACTGATGAGGCTGGCCACGTTGCCCGTATCCATGTCCTCCTGTTCGCCCGGCGGCGGCGGGTCCTCCACCTCGCGGCGGGGCTTCTTCACCGGGGAGCCCGCCTGGCCTCGCTCGCCGGCACTTCGCTTCCGGGGGCAATGGGGTGGCGGAGGCACCGCGGCCCCCGCGGTGGCGCAGTCTGCCGGGTTCGCCTCGCCACCCGCCACCGCGCAGCAGCAGCTACAGCCGCAGCAACAGCGCCGCGATCGGGGGCCCTCGCAGTCCGCACCGGGCAGCCGCGGGCCGTCCCTAGACGCCTCGTCCTGCGGGGGCGGCGGCGGTGGCTCACCGGCCGCCCAGACCGTGGTGCAGGGCGGCGGCTCCTCCTCGGGGGGCCCGCAAGCGGCGGGAGGCGGCTCAGGCGGGCAGCCTGGCTCGCTCAGGTAGACTTGCCGGGCGCTGCGCAGCACCAGCGACACTAGGAGGTTCTTGTGGAGCTTGAGACCGCCACGCTGGCCCCGGGCGCTGTAGATCTTGCCCAGCGAGATACTGACGATGCGGTGCGCCTCCAGCTTGAACTCCATGGGGGTCGCCGAGTAGTGGGGAGCCGTGCTGAGCCGCGCCTGCCGCCTCCGCCAGCAACCCACCTCTACGTGCCGCTCCTTCGCGCCGCCGACTGAGGCGAGCCCACGCGCCCGGCCGCCTTTTATAGTCCCTTCGCCCTGGCCAATCAGGACGCCTCGCTGGCCGCTCCAACCGCTGGCTGGCCCCAGCGCGCCCGCGCCGGCCAATGGCGAGGCAGGGGAGCGAGTTCGAAAGCTCGCCCCGCGGAGAGGGCTCTTAAAGGGGCAACGCCAGCGGTCGGTTGGTGGTGGTCCCCGCCTGCTGTCCCACTATCGGCGGGGACCACCTCTGCAGCACCCCAGGCTATGAAGCATACTTGGCTGGATCAGACCTGAAATTTTGGCCAAAATAATTGAATTGTCTCGGGAGGGGGAAAGAAATAAAAGAAAAACCGAACCAAGAGCTGTCCTCGTTTTGTGCAGGTTTTCTCCAGTTTCAACACCAGTCTCTGCCATCTTGTCATGTTACAGAAGGAACTGCTGTTGGCTGGAGGTGGAAGCACACCTTGGAGTACTTCAAAGAAAAGCTGCCCCCATATTGTGCATCCTTGGTCAGCTGCCAGGTGCAGATCTGCCTCAGGGGTCCGGGAGCTCACAAGAAGCCCAGGAGAAAAGGGGAAGCTACACCACGGGGGTAGGAAGGGCTACAGGAGAGGATGGGGAAGGACAACAGGCCACCAGCGTGGCCAGCAGTGATGGGGACTGCGGCGGCTTAGAGCACTTTCATTTGGGAACTGAAAACCTCGCTCTACCACAGCTGTGAGACCCAGTGGCAGGGCCAGCCCGGTGGCTAGGGGCTGCAGGAACAACCTGCCACCTCCAGTCATAGGTCTAGGCGCCAGGGAAGCCTCCAAGGAAGCTCCACATGAGTCCTGCTCTGGGCAAGCTGAGGGGTGGTTGGGGGCTTGGAGCTGGGACCCTCCTTCTGCCACTGTCTGCAAGAGTCAAGAAGTGAAAGGGCCCAGAATTAAGGAAGTTCTACGGGCTGTGCCAGAGTATCATTTTCCATTCCGGCTGACACACAATAACTTGCTTCTGTGCCTTTTTCTCCAAGGCATTCATCCACTGACCTCCCAAAAGAAGAGCTGCAGCCTGTCATGGTGACGTATTGGCAGGAACTGCCACTATGTCCTGACTTGCTGGAAGGACAAGGGGGTGTCTGGTCACAGCGGTAAAAAAAACTACCTGAAGATTCAGCCACATCAAGACATAGTTGACAAAGCAGGAGCCTCCTCTCCTTTCCACCCCCCACCAAAAAAAACCAAAACCCTACACTCAGACCAAATGCATGTTTTTCTCCTGCCACGTGCAGCTGGAAAACCTCAAATGCCACTCTCTGGATGTTGAACACAACGTCATGCCAACCTTGGGGTCGACATCTCAAAATATCCACCTCCTCTTGCACAAACCTGCCATGCTCCATCTTAAATGACTAGACAGAACATTCAGCCATACAGCCACACCACCAGCCGAAACAGCCAGTCCCGGCTTTCCCACTGCCTGCTCCAGGGCGAGCCTCTCCTGGCTGCTGAGAGCAGGGCTGCCCCCCCCCACACCCGGCGTGGGAGGCCAAAGGGACGCGAGACACAGCGGTGGGAACCCAGGGTTTCCAGACCCGCTGAACCTGCTCCCCATGCCTCAGAGGGCCGGTAACACCCTGGCCTAAGCCCTCGGGTCAGTCTAACCAGCCAGGGCAGGTCTGGGTTGAGATGTTTGGGTCTGCAGTCACACCTCCTGGCCCGCAGCCGGCATGTCTGCCCGCCACCAGTGCCCCCTCCACAACACAGCATCGGCTGTACGCCTGCAAAAAAGCTCGTGCATCACCTGGCGTGTTGCTCTGGGACTGCTGTTTGCAGGATCCAGGCACCTGCATCCTCAGCAGAGGTGACCCCAGTTAGAAGGACAAAGCCAGATCTGATACATGCCAGCTGGGTACATTCCCAAATCGGATGTGGATGAAGACCCCATGGTGAAAAACCATCTTGCTGGCTGGCAAAGTCGAACGCCGGTGGAGGAGACACAGCGCGAGAGCCCTGCTGAGTAAAATTGCCTGGATCTGAGCAGACCGACCCGTTCTGCTGCTTACCACCTCACCCCGATGGCATGAGGCACCATTTCTCTCCGGTCAACGTGTTTTGGCTACCTACCCTGCCTAAGGCTGGCAGTCTCACCCCTGCCCTGACCGAGAATTAGCACGATGGGGACAGGGACCAAGCATTCCCCCATCCTCAGGAAGGGCAACGTGAAAGCAAAGGTACACGCCATCCAGACACAGACCTAGTAATCGCTGCCACTGGCTTCACCCACCAACACCGTGCCCTGGTGTCAGGCACAGCCGTCAGCACACGTTATTCCCAGGGCGCTAAAGCCAAGCCTTGGCACCTGCCCTGCCCCTGCTTGCCCTTTGTGCCCTTCGCAAAGCGGTGGGGCGCGGTGGTTTGCTTTCCCGGGGAAGGGGGGCTGCCGTGCGGACGGAGAGGCGAGGACCGGCAGCGGCGCGGGCGGCCCGTTTAAGGCAGGCAGTATTTTGGTGGCAGCCCTGCCTTCCCCTCCCAGGCTGATGTCATGCCTCAGTAAGTTGGAGGCAGAGTCACATGGCAGCTTCTGAGGTCAGCGCCTGGGGTGGCTTTGTTGTCTGCCTGCCCGCCCTGGCCCTCCTGCCTTGCACCCAGAGCCAGGCGACCCTGCTGGGGCTCCCCTCCAGGAGGAGCAGGGCGCCTCCATCACACCCAGGGCTGGGAGACGTCGCCTCGGCGGGGGCGGCATCCCGGACAGTCAGACGCACCTCTTGTCCACCCCTCTGCCTGCAGAAAGGTCGCTGATTGCCTCCCATCCCTGGGGGGGTCACGGGGGGATACAGGAGAAGGAGGCGGAGGGAAAGGGTGTGACGGCTCACTCTAATCTCCGTATGTGATCTAACCGGGCTGGAAGGGGTTTGATGAACAATTAGCAATCCTCCCGGCTCAGCCGCTGTTTCCCGAAATAGCTCTGGCAGCAGGAGGAGAAGGAGGAGGAGGAGGAGGGCGGACGGACGGGCTGGCAGACAAAGGTGGCCTCTCCGCCAGCAAGCTGCAGCCGGCGGCGTGGCCGGCAGCGCCGGCGGAGGAGGCAGCCCCGGAGGCCGAGCAGCGGGGAGCCCACGGCCCCACCTGGAAAGGAAAACAATGCGAGATAAAAGCAGCTCAGGGCAGGAAACAGCTTGTGGTACAAAACATAATTGCAGAGGGCTGCGCACACCACCGGGGTTTTCGGAGGCATTTAAATCCGCCTTCGACGGCGGGCAGAAGAGGTCGGCGCCGGGAAGCTCGCTGGGAATTCGTGCCACTGCATCTTGGCCAGGAGCGGCGTGGGCTGTGTGCCGGCTGCCTGCATCCCCACCCACGACGGGCAAAGCCCCAGCCGAGGTCCTGCCGTCCCTCCCAGACGGCAGCATGGCTGGGGGCCGTACCGGCACAGCCATCTGGTGCACAGCACAGCCGCCCCGACCTGCGGCGGTGGGGATGAGGATGTGGTTAGCAAGATCCTGTTTCGACAGTGGCGCCTGTCCCCGTCCCCCATCCCCCACCGCCTGCCCCTCGCTGTCACCAAATGTGCGGCCCAGGCCCCAGGGGGAAGCCAGCTGTGGCAAAAAGGTGGAAAACCCTCTGCGCAGGACGGATGGTGAAATTATGATCTCCTTACAGACAGGCTGAATCTGACCATCACCTCTCTTGGCTGTCCCAGCACCACTGCAGTACATCATCCCTTCTCCCTATGATTAGGACCACGATTCATGGCTTAGACTGGGAAGAAGATGGGAATGAAACAGCCAGACCCCAATGAGAACGAAAAGCATTCAACCCACCAGCTGCCTGCAGCAAAAACGGTGTTCCAGGACTGCCAAAGACCCGTGGAGATCCAGGCACATCCCCAGAGATTGCTGATGGAAGCAAAATATGACAGGGTGGAACATTTCCAAATGTGGGTTCATCTGCAGAACCAGCCCGAGTGGGAATAACCCACATCTGAATTGTGAGGGACCCAAGTAGGGTTCAGGAGAAGGAGGCTTATTCGGGATTGTGTTTTGGAGGTTTTTTTCCCTTCATAAAAATCGATGATTTGCATGGATGCGGTCTGGACTTGGTGCAATTGGGTATCCAAGTAAATAATCCCCCAGGCTTCACAACTGCTCTGGTTTATCCATGCTTGGAGATAAGGTCAGAAGCACTGGGAAACATCCCAAAACACAGCCAGGAGTGCTAACCCCTAGTCGCTGTGAAATTAAAACCAAACACAACGCAAGCAAGTGGAACAAATACAAACAAATCAATGCAAACCTAAACCCAAAGGAGAGGGAGCAGCTCCCTCAGCTTCTGAGGGCTCTGAGACACCCACCCCTGAAATCACAGCGGGGTGTGAGCCTGCAGCGCAGCCCCATACTAGAAAGCAAAGGGGTTTTCCAGAGTTAAAACCCCCGTTCCTGCAGACACCCCAGGCAGGCAGGACTCCCTCCTACATGCCTTTTCTTTTTTTGTTTTTCCACCGGTGACCTGGGATTCCCCCTTTCCCCCCTGCACAAATGATTTAAAATTTCTCTTCCTTCATTCTGAGCCACTGGTGTGGGATTTCCCTCCCTTCCCCTGGAGACCCACGATCCAGAACCCCTGCCCATCAGAAATCCTGCTACTCCTCCAGCAGCCTCTCCAAACACAAAAGCAAAGGGAGGGAGGAAAAATCCCACTCCCAGCTATCAGCTTCTTCAGGCAACCATTTCCCCTGGAAAAATGTGGCCCCGTATCTTTCAGTGTTTTATGGAACTGGCTTGGATTTCCTGGGGAAAAAAATGCATGCATTTGTGTGGGGTTTCCTATCAGACAACTCTTCTATTGTAGTCCACCTTCCTGTGGTTTCTTTTCCCTCTCTGATATGCCTGCAGTGAGTCCTGTGCTGTTTCCACAGAAGTGTGGAGGCCCGTGGCCCGAGCGCTCTCAATACCCCAGTTACACAGACAGAGGCGGCCTTGTGTCCAGGGGGAAAAATGCAGGACAGCCCTAGGACTCAGCCTGGCAGCTGACCCTGCGGCTGCCCAGCAAAGCCCGTGCTTTTCACTGGAGCGAATTTTCTCCCCAGCCACGAGGGTTGCCCTTACTCTTTGCTAAACAAGGAGGCAGCCTCTGTGACGGTTAAACATCTCAAATTAATCGTGTGAACTCCACACGGAGCCAAAGTCACAGTTCAGCAAACCACAGGGTAGACCACTTGCCCAAAGGAGTCTCAGCCTAATTATTATTTTCTTTCTCCTCTCCCTGTATCTCAATGTCACCTTCCTTTTAGCTGGTGGGCAAATGACAACTGCATCCCTCTGCACATTCCAGAGTGCAGATGTATCCTCTTTGCAGCTCCCTCCTGCTTAGGCCTGATGGGGAGACTGCACAATGATGCTCCGCAGCCATTATCCTAGGAGAGACTGCTGCTCCGCTCCCTGCTAGCGAAAGGGGGGGGACAGGGCCTTTGGGACCTGCCAGCAAATCACACCACACACAGTGATTATGAAAAGTCCAAAGACATGCCAGGAGGCAACCTTGAGTCCTCAGAGTCACAACCACTGACAAGAGCAGCAAGGTCAGAGCAGATCCTCTCAGTGTCGAATCCCTCCTCCCACCATCAAGCGAAACTGCAAAATAAAACACCCGTGCCTGCCAGCTGGTGTTGCCTCTCCTTCTGAGCTGTGCTCCTTTCCTCTTGGTGGGGGGACCTTCCTTTGGCCACCTCGTCCTTTCTGTGGTTGGTGGGGCTGGCTACGTGATGGAGACCAGAGCCCTGGCGGGGTCACCCAAGGACACAGGAATAACAAGGAATGGTTACATGGTAAGGCTGCCCAAGAAAAGTTCCTGGTGATCTCACCCACTTTAAAAAAGCAGGAACTCTGTCAGTCCAGCACCTCACTGCTCCTGTAGTTTAACCTCTTTTTCGGTCCAGGTAAGCTCTCAGCATCCCTGACATCTCGTGGCAGGCAGTCCCAGAGGTTCACCCTGTAGAAAGTAATGCTACCTTTGCTCAATTTCATTTCCTGTTCTCATTAAATAACTAATTGCTCATGCACTACAAAGAGGAAAATTAATTTTCTCCAAAACAACCCTTATTCTGAACAGTCATCCCACTTCCTACCATGAAATATCACCTTGCATTTGCTCATTTCTTGTCACGGTTTAACCCCAGCCGCCGACTAAGCACCATGCAGCTGCTCTCTCGCTCACCACCGATGGGATGGGGGGGAGAATCCCATGAGTAAAAAGGAGAAAACTCGTGGGTTGAGTTAAAAACAGTTTAATAGCTGAAGCAAAAACTGCTCGTGCAAGCAAAGCAAAACAAGGAATTCATTCACTGCTCCCCATCGGCAGGCAGG
The DNA here is from genome assembly GCA_013400055.1 of Nycticryphes semicollaris. Classification (NCBI taxonomy): domain Eukaryota; kingdom Metazoa; phylum Chordata; class Aves; order Charadriiformes; family Rostratulidae; genus Nycticryphes; species Nycticryphes semicollaris. The sequence goes on along the minus strand of VXBJ01006699.1, from coordinate 155,453 downwards.
TGTTCAGCCATCTCCAGGAAAGCAGGGCTCCATCACCACTGCACTTCACTCAGTTTCATTAAAATTCATTCTTCATTAATATCTCATTAATCTGCCAACTTCTAATGCATCCCCCAGCCTGCTTGCTGGTGGGGTGGGGTGAGAAGCAGAAAAGGCCTTGAAGCTGTGTAAGCACTGCTCAGCAAAAACCAAAACATCCCTGTACTATCAACACTGTTTCCAGCACAAATCCAAAGCACAGCCTCATGCTAGCTCCTGTGAAGAAAATTAACCCAGCCCAAACCAGCACAGTTCCATAACCAATTGCATTTTTCCCTTTTTTGACCGATTGCCCACGCAGGGATTGCAGTCTGTGCTGCACAGAGCCCCAGCCAAGGGTACGGCTATGGCATGAAACCAGCTTTTACTGGATGACAGAGAGCCCACAAGCAACAGCAATGGAAGAAAAGCCATGACTACAGGAAAAAATCAAGTAGGGCTTTACACCTCCCCAGACAACTGCAAGCCCAAGCACATGGACCAGGAGAATCCAGCATTCAAGCTTTCTTCTTGGCAAGGAGCAGTCACCTCTTGGCACCTTTTTCTTAACACCTCAGAGGTGTCAAAGTCCAGGGACCACATCGTCACATGGTTGAGGCCTCCTGTCCTCTGGCCCCTTTGCGCTCTACAGTGAAGTGGCAGCAGGTTTGTAAAAATGAGGCTCAGGAAACCTAGTTACAAATGCAGAGGGGCCACCAGTGGGTAGGATTTGATGGAAAGCCTCCTGCCCACCACAACGCTGAATATTTAGCTACAGACTGACTTGTTTTTGTATCAAGTTATCACTGCCTCAATCCTCCTCTTACACCCATAATTGAAAATCTTCAACAACTTTTAGTAAAAATGCAAACAAGGAGGAAAAACATCAAATGTTTGAAGCCTATTATCTATATCACTTCTTCCTTTAGCTGTAAAACCTTATCAAGGGAGGGTGAGGGGGGGACAGACAGGAATCCCCTGTATTTTTCACAAAGCCAAATTGAAACGAATGGAGCTTTCCCAAGAGGAAAACCCATCTCCTCCACATTGAATGCATATTCTTTGCACCAGGCTAGTAGAGGATCACACACAGACACACACACACACACACACCCCTGTGCGTGTACATACATGCCACAAAAAAAATTTTCCTGATAAAAGTTTCAGTGAGCCCAGCTCCTTCCTGCAGACAGTTGGGATTGTGATGAGTTGGCACTTTTCAGCGCAGAAGTGTTTAATCAGATCTTTCCTGACCAGTTCTGCAGCTGTGTGCCATGCATCCAGCACTCCTTTCCCAGGGAGGAATCAGTTAGCCAAGCATGCCGGAAAGCTACCAAAACACTTCCCACTGCTTCCAAACAAAAAAAAAATCAGAGCTTCTCACAAGAAATGGCAAAAACAGCGCCATTCTAAAAAAAAAAAAAAATAGCATCATGGTTTGAGTGGTTTTCATGTGAAAATCTAAATCGTTTACTACATCACATAATTTAATTTCCAGCATCAAAGAAAAGGCTGTCTTTTTTCTTCCTGAAAAGTTTGCAAATTCCCTATATTTTTGTACTGCTTCCTTATTTTCAGCCCTCAACAGCTCTGTGAAGCTTTCCACTTTTTCACAAATGTGTTAAAACAAAAACAAAAACAAAAAACATTTTCAATGAAGTTAATAAAGTATTCATCTAATTTATTAAGGGATTTCTGAAATTCCTAGCTCGTAACTCGCAGAGGCTATGGAAGCTTTTGCCTTTTTCATTCCCAGTGTGGTGGGGACACTCTGCAAGAGTGAGTCAAACTGCACAGCCTTGGCACACCAAAAGGAGAACACTGCAAATTGCCCCCGATAGACTTTCATGAGTGTTTCATCAAATCTAACGCTGATAACCTTATGTGCATTACTCAGAATACACCACATCTTCAAGCACCTTAACTGCTACAGCCAAATCCTTCGGCGGCTCCAAACAAGAGGCTACAACATTCATCAAGCTACTTCAGAGGGGCGTCCCTGCACTCAGTGTCCTGCACTTTGTGGAACAACCTCCCACCTCTAAAACAAAAAGTGATACACAAGCCATTAAGGCACAGCACATCAGGAACTGCTGTCCCTGCAGAGCCCATCAGCACCTGAAGGACAGCCAGTGAGGATAATACCAGGTGAATACCAGGCCTCTGCTGGGACACTTGGCAGGTGGAAACCAAGCAGCTCCAGCCCAACCCAGGCTCTCCTTCACCTCCTTGGAAACACATTGATTTTCCTCCTGTATCCCAGGAGGAAGCCCAAAACTGACCAAGCAAGAGACAAGGGCTGCACCACAGCGTGGGGAATAGCAGCAGCAGGGGGGGTAACTTTTGGAAATACAAGGTCTTTGAGGGACTTGGGACAGACAAATTGGCCCAGTGACTCCTTGGCACTGTTTTTTTTTCCAGGGGGGAACACCCTGCACTCAGCACAGTGCATTTCGCAGGGACTCCCTGAAACCTGCTGGCGTGGGAAACAAGCCATCCAAAGGTGCAGCAAGGAAGGGCCAGCAAACACAAACCCTAAAGTTGCCACTTGTTGCACCACACCTTGCAAGCTAGGCTTCCCAGGTGTGGGGATGGCCAGAGCAGGAGATGACTTTCTTCTTTCCCCACAAACTGGAGAAACCGGTTTTGTATGTGCCACAGCCTTCCCACTCCACACTCATGAGTAAAGCTGCTGGGATTGCAAAAGCAAGGTATCCAGTTCACATGCTGAAGAGGCATCTCTGAAAATGGGTTCCCTCAGTGAACCAGCACTGTCTTTGCTAGGGATGCTGGACTGCAGCCACATTCAGAGAGTACAGGCAGGGACTTGCACTTCGGTCAACAGGGATTCAGTCAAGGGTCACTTCAGTCAAAGATATAAGGGATTACTCCAGGCCAAGCCTCTACAAAATCAACAATAGTGCCTGCCTGTCCTACAGGAGTAACACGAGGACATCCCCCATGCAGAGTGCTGCATGAAGGGAGTTCAGATGCATCTATATGGGAAGATCCCACAGCACCGCACAGGCACCATTCCACTCCTGCCAGCTGTTCTAGGCCCAAAGTGAGCTGTGCCTGCAGCCGAGAGGCTACAAAGGAGTCCACAGATTTAAGAGGGAGTGAGAGAATAAGGGGTCCTCTGCCTGGGGTGGCTAAAAGCCAAGAGGTAAAGGGCTGTTCTCTTCCTGCAGAAAGAAGGAGGAAGGAAGCAGTGCCTGTTCATTTCTGGGGCAGGAACAGAGCAGACTGGCTGTCGCTCTCCCCCTCTTCTTCCCCTACCGGGCAAGAACGCAGCCTGGCAGGGACAATGGTCCCGGCAGCCAGGACAGGGTGGCCACCCCAGCCCCGCAGAGGACGTGCCGAGAAGCCGGCACATAGGAAACGTGGCAGCGAAGGAGTGAGCGGGACAGGGCGCCTCCAATCACTGACAGGCTGTTCGGGGCCTAGCGGGCCGGAACGTCCTAGGGCCTAGCAAAGCCCTCTCGAAGAGCCGGGACGGTCCCTCTTCCCCGCAGCACACCACTCTCCGCCGGACAGCGGGCTGAGGGGGTTGTGTCACCCGCCGCCCTCCCGGGTACCGGCACTCCCACCGAATCGGGGGCACCTCCACTACCTCAGGCGACCGCCATGGCGGCGCGCGACTCCGGGCGGAGGTCGGCGACGTCACCCGAGCCGCTGTGCGCAGGCGCCCGGCGCGTGACGGCGAGGGCGTGGAGCGAGGGGGCGTGGCGTGACGGCGGAGGGGGGGCGTGGCGGACAGCGCGCGGCGGCTGGGGCGCGCGGCGGCGGTAGCGCCATGTCGATGGAGGACCCCTTCTTCGTGGTGAAGGGGTGAGCGGCGGCCGTCGGGAGGCACTTCCCCGTCTTGGGGGCTGAGGGGAAGTTCGGGAGGGGCCCGGGGGCTGGGCACGGCTGCTCTGCAGTCGGGGACGCCCCGGGAGTGTAGGTGTGAGCGGCGGTCGGGGGTCTCTGGAGGCGACCGGAACGGGGGAAAATGGCGTCCCCGTATCCCCCGTTCTACGACTGAGGTGGGAGGGAGTCTGAAGCCGCCCCTTTTGGTTGCCCGGTGTCGACGGCCGGACCCAGGAGGCCTGGGGGCGAGGCGCTGTACCGGGCAGGTGTCGGGCCGCGCCCGGGCCTCCCCGCACGAAGCACTCCCCGTTCTGCAGGCCCACGGAACCCCAGCTATAGAGGTGCTCCCCGCCTCCTCCCGCCCCTCGGGTACGGGGGTGGCAGGGGAAGTGGGAGGTGCAGCGCTGCCTTGGCTGCAGGTGCGGCTGCCGGCACGCTGGGGCAGCTTGGGGACAGCCTGCACGGATGTCCCCGGCGTCGCGGCCGTAGATTGGGAAATGTCGCCCTTCAGCTGGCGGAGCAGGACTGGCTGGATCCTGGGGGGGATCCCCGAGGGACCGGGGCTGTAGTGTCCAGGCGGAAAGATGGAGAAGAGCAGGGACTAAGCTTTGGAAGAAGCCACAGGGTGGACGGTGGCCGTGAGAAGAAGCAGGCAGATAAATGCACGAACAAAGGCGAACGCAAACCGAAGGTGGTCAAGGCAGGAGGAAAGGAAAATTGTAATTAATAGGGTGAAAAGACCTTAGTTTCTAGAGTCTACCCTGGGACCACCTTCAGTTTTTTTGCTGTGGCCTGGTCTCCTGCCCTGTGTCACAGGGAAACAGTGCTCAGGAACAATGGAGGGGGGTGGTGGGGAAAGCCATGGGAGTGCAAGAGGAGTGGGAAGGGATGCTGGTGCAGCCAGGGAAAGTGAGTCGTTCTGCTAGGTTGAACTGGAGCTAAGGGGAGAAATTACGAGTCGCCTTGGGTGGGGAGCAAACGTCCTGTCAGACTTTCTAGAGCAGTTCCTGCACTATGTGGGGAAGGGCTGGGAGGGGAGAAGGGATGTGCTGCTGCTCCCAGCATTAATTATTACCCAGCAGCTTGGGATGGAAGGGGGACTGGTGGAGGCTGACCTGGTGTGGGTGTTGGGTTGCGTTTGCTTTCCAGGAGTTTATAACTCCTCCCATCAGCGGCCATCCAGCTCTGCTTTAAATTCCTGGTTGTTGGTGCTTCCCTAGGTATGCCCATACAGAAAGAAATCCAAAACTTTTCCTAGCAAGTAGTGGAGGGAACAAAGCTCCCTCTCCTCGGAGCAGACTGCTGACTTTAGAGCAGTAGATGTGGCAGATATGGAGCTGTGGGTGTGAGAGAAGAGGAGGAACATGTGTCAGAGTGCCAAGAGGCTGCAACTTAGACAGTTGAGTACTTCAGGCCATGGTGTATAACAAAGAGAGCTACAGTCCTGGTACCCCTGCAGAGAGTGTGGGCTGAGTTCATTTGTCGTCGACTTCCCCCCATAATAACCTGCTTTTTTCATGGAGGATAAACACCTGCATCTTATGTGGATGCTCTGTGTGAGCTCTTGGGCTCCTGTTGGCCATCTTTCACACCAGCAAAGTCTGCTCTCACCTGTGTCCCCCATCCCAGCTTCCCATGAACCTGGAGGAGTGGTTCAGAGCTCAAGGCTCACAGTCTGCAGAGTTTTTATGTACAGATACCCAAACTTACAGATCCATTTGCCCCAAACCACCAAAGCAGCATTCAGTGCTGTCAGCAAAGCCCGTCTTCCCAGGCTGTGAATGCACTTGTCTCCAAAAAGCTTAGAGCAGCAGAAAAGACTTCTGTTCCCTAAGCTGGTGTAGTAGAGCTGTGTGGATTTTTTTTTTTTATGTTAAAATAAACAGTGCTGTACTCAACAGGCTGCTTGACTGTATTGTGGGGACAGTTCCTGAAATTCGGTGTGCCCCAGGGCATCTTACCTAGGTAGTCAAGAGTCTTCAGAGGAAAGCTGTTGAGAAGAATGTGAAACACTAATTGCCGAAGAGCAGCCTTGTTTAGACACTCTGCCCTGGCTTGCCTGTATGACACTCAGCAGAAACCTCCCCTAAAGAAATAGGTCCCTTCATTAATAGGGGACCTATAAGTTGCTGTTGCCCAAAGCTTTGTTATGCGACAAGAGACAGGATTGTCCAGCAGGTAGGGCAAATCCTTATTTTACAAAATAAACTAAAAATTATTTGAAGGAAAGATGTCCGGGAGAAGGCTGTATTTCCCTGTTGAGCTGGATGTGGGCCTTGTCCCACTGTGACAGCTGCAGACTGACTGATGATAATCCCTTCACTTCTGTTTAATCACCCTGGCTGCAGGGAGGTGCAGAAAGCAGTGAACACTGCCCAGGGGCTCTTCCAGAGGTGGACAGAGCTCTTGCAAGATCCCTCCATCGCCACAAGGGAAGAAATCGACTGGACCACTAATGAGCTCAGGAATAACCTGCGGAGCATTGAGTGGGACCTGGAAGACTTGGATGAAACAATTAATATCCTTTCTGTGGCTCTTTGGAGGCAGGGGTGTGCAGTTCCCGAGTTGTACTAAATAGCTGAGTACTCTGTACTGAGCTGAGTGCTCGCCAGTAATTACTTTTTTTTTTTTTTTTCCCAGAAATTGGGACTATTCAGGGTTGAATTTTGCATTTACATTGGCTTTTCTCAAACTGCAAATGAGAAATTAAGGCAAATGTGTTCAGTGAAAGGATTTGCCTTTTGCCTTTTTGTTTTCCTTTTGACAAGGAGTGTTCTAAGATGCTTTGTTTCAGAAAGCCTATTGCATTGTATGAATTTGGATTTCTCTGTAGTCAGTCGTACTCTAGGCTGGCTTCCAGAAATACTCCTTTTCCCTTGTGTTCATCTGAACACTCCTGAAAGCGCTCTGCAGAGAACCAGAAAAAAAAAATGCAAGAGAGAAGCTTCACACTGGTCTGTGTAATGCACAGTACATTCCTGCCATGCCTGGTTTTTTCCTCCGGTGTTTTGTACTTTGCTAATCAAATTTTGGGAACAGGCATGGTACGATGGAAAGGTGCCGCTTGGTGGGACCCTGCTGAGGTTCACTTGGGGTTGGTGTGTTCTTGTCCGTACCCAACACCGTTAACGGGGACTCCTTGACCTGCTGCCTACGCATCGTTGAGGCAAACCCACGGAAATTCAACCTCGATGCGACAGAGCTGGGTATCAGGAAAGCCTTCATCACCAGCACGCGGCAGGTGGTGCGGGTAAGGAGCGTGGGCTTGGGGTTGAGAGTGGGGTTGAGGACAGGGCAAGTGACTAGGTGGTTAAAAAAGAGGAAAGTCTGTGTCCATTTCCACGCTGGAGTGGAGAGCAGAGAATAAACCTGCTATCTGTTCTCTCAGGCTTCCTCCTCTTCCTCCTGTGCTCCCTTCTGGGGCTGTGGGGCTGCAGGTGCCCCATGGCACACCCTCCTTTTCTGCTGCTGCCCCTTTAAGTCTTCATACCTCTCTTACAACAGCAAACCCAGGAACCTTTAGAAACTGGGAAGAGTAAAGACCCCACTACAATGCAGGGGAGGCTGGAGCCTCCCTTCAGAGTTGAAGGAAATCACAACTGGCCTGTGCTTTTGTAATGCTAGTTCTCAAAAACGGGGAGTCCACCTTTAACGCTGACAGATGGTCAAAGCCTAGTGTAACTGATGTGGCTTCAACTTCCTACTGCTACAAATTGTCCAAATAACCACTAGATTTATTTTTAACTCGGGGAAGATGTTTTTTTAAATTTATTTTTTTTTAGTTAAACTCACACTTCAGAAGCCAAAGGAGGATTTTAACAACTTGGTGGTAATAAATAGAGAAGAAACATCTTCCCCAAAGCTTCACTGCCTGGTAACAAGCTGCTAGTTAGGAAGTTTTCTCCCTATTAATAGCTACACTGAGTGTAGCTTACTTTCTGCTGTCCTTCATGACTCTGGTGTTCCTCCTTTACAAAATGCAATGCTGTGGCTGGCAGCGGGCATGTTACCCTACCTGCAGTCCTGCGATCTGGATGCAGTTCCTAAGGCTTGCTGCCTGGGAACTGATCCCAAAACCATGCTGGCCCTGGGTAGCAGGCATGAGCTTGCCCCCTTGCCCTTGGTGTAGCCTACTCCCCAGACAAGCAGGATGAGGCAAGCCTGCTCTGTGGTCCTCTTTTCTTGGCTCAACACTGTTGCCTAATGGGGTTTGGAGCAGCATCTCTTGCTGTTACACAAAATTCATTAATGGCATTATGTAGCTGACTTCAGTTTACAAGGGGGAGTTTGTGATGCACAGCAGCGTGTGCATTAGCTGGTGAGAAGGAACCAAGTGGGATCTGGTGCTCTTAGGTGATGTATTGCACATCTTTGAACAGTAAAACATACCTAAATGACCTGGTGACCTCGGAACTGTGCTAGTGGATCAACCCCTGCTAGATCATATTGATTGCTTGCTAACCTACCCTATAAAAACTAGATTATGTTATGATGTGGTTGACAATCTTCTACAGGAACTCAGCAGCAAAACTTAATTGATTAAAACTTAGTTAAAGGGAAAATGCAGGCACAGTCAGAGAGAATGGCCTCAAGACAGGACATCTGTCTCGTCCTGTTCAATATAAAGCCAGATGCAACTGGGAATAAAGCACAAGGGTTTAGAGATTTCCAAGACCTTGAAGAACATGACTCTTCCTTACAGTGTATCAATGGGAACATTAGTTTTCATACAGTGTTTCTGGCTGTAGTGGAGCACAATAAGTAGTAAATAAGGAATATTTTTGAAATATCCCATTGCTGTCAATTCTAGTATTAGTAAAACAATGAACTGCAATGAAGCTTTCTACAACATCCTTCCAAAACTGTGCATTTTCAAAGAAAATCTCCCTCCCCTCACTCCCCCTAAAGAAGTCTTGCAGCACCCTGAAAGTGCCTATCACCTCAAATCCGATGCTCACATACTTCTTTTGTTGAACAAACAGGAGATGAAGGATCAGATGTCAAACTCCTCAGTTCAAGCACTGGCTGAAAGGAAAAACAGACAGGTGAGAACCAGAAACGGGCAAGTTAAGTGAATACAGTGGCTGCTTGGTACTTTAAGGAGTGAGTATTTATCAACTCTGGCAGCTGGTGCCTTAAGGTATGTGTTAGGTGAAAATTCTGTTTTCACTTACTCCGAGGCCTCACATTGTAAGGTAGAGCCTATTAGCGTTGAGCCAAACTGCGTAAAAGCTGTAATTACAATATATATCCTGTCTGTAGTTCATCCCCTTATAAACTTTGGTTTTGGCAAGGGGCTTGTATGCTGTAGCAAAGCTGTGTGTTTGAGCCGTGTCTGTTTTGCTGAGCCGAGAGAGCTGATTCTCACAGGCACGTTGTTGCTGCCCTCTTTCAAGCCCGTCTCTCAAAGCAATGTCAGCACTCTCCATCTGCCTTTGTCTTCAGAGCTGGCTGTGTACAACTGTCAGTGTTGCATCATTCCACAGAAGGGGGGATCTCCCTCCTCTTCGAGGGGAACAGAATCCATGTCAGTGAATGTAATCCTGCACTCTGCTGGGTTTAGGAGCCAAGATGCTGCAATATCCTTTCGCAGAGCTGCCTCTCGTAACAGTTAGCCATGTAAGAAGATGGAAGAAGCTCAAAGAGTCTCAGGTTGTCTGCACTTGTAATCTAAGGAATAGAAATAGATGCAGCTTGTGCTGCTCCCCAGCTGACAAGGAGGCTGTAAGGAGATCTTAGAGCTGGCTTCCAGATCTGCCTCCATAAAAGTTGGTGTGCATTTCCTATAATTAACGTATCTGCATCAGTCTTACCATTTGTGGCAAAAATGACAAACTGCAACAAGCTACCAAGAAGCACAAACCTGATTCCCGAGCTTGTGACAGGGTTAATTGACGTGCTTGACAAACACTTGAAGAAGCAAAGTCCCTTACACCCTTGCTCAAACAGGTCTGTAGCTGTCTCTGCGTTTTGCTGCTTTCCTTTGCGTGAAGTTCCCGTTAGCTGCAGGAGACCATATGGCCCGGCTCGCACGGCAACATCTGGTCAGGAAAACTGACTTCCCCTTGCCGTCTTCCTCTCCCTTCCCCAGCCCCTTGCCTTCCCTCCAGACTGCAAAGCTTGTGCTGGGCTGGCCTGCAGCAGCTATTCCAGGTTGCCTCTGTGTCTGAGAGGCTGGCTGGTGGCAACCTGACCCTCACAGGCTAAGAGGCCTTTCTATTTAAGCTGCAGCAAAAGGATAAATAACCGGTAGCTGCACTGGAGAGAACCAGGAGCTTCCTCAGTGTCTCAAAGGCACATGTTCTGCTGGCTTCCTGCACAGCTGGTCCGTCAGCTTTCCTTACTGCTCCTTGATCCTTGTAAGGTGAATGAACTGTAGAGACAGTCTTGTTTTTAGCCTGCTGGAGCAGCTTGGTCATTGTCTTGCTGTTCTTCACAAATACTCGTTTGTCTCCCCCTGCCCACAACCAGCAGCTGTGAGATGGTCTCATTACAAGTCAGCCTTTTCTCCAGGGCATTGCTCGTGGTCAGACCTCCCCCCAACTCCTTCGCAGTGCTGCAGGGTGCAGCTCCTCAGCTGCAGGCCATGTTCATTCTCCAGTGTTTCTCCTTTGTGTTATACTCCTTCCAGGGACAAGACTTACTCAACTGGAAAGCCACGTCTCTCTGGCTTTGCACAAGCTTCTCTCTTTGGGATGTAAAGGAAGTGTAATCTGGTATGCTGGCAGCTGAACAGCATGCTGGAAGAAGAGGTAGCCTGAATCAAAGAACATGGGCATGCAGCACTGCTGTGGTTGTATTTTGCACTGTTTCACTGTCAGCTCAACTGGTTAAGTACTTTGTCCAGACCCTCTTGAGCCCGTCATTAATAGAACAGTGATCAGTTCGAGCTATTCATCTGTTAGCACAGTATATCTGGATACTTCCCATCTTGCATGTTCTAGCACACAGTGCTGCCTCTTGAACAGACCTTTGCTGGTCCTTTGCACTGTGCAGAAGACCTCTTGTGTACACCATCTGTAATCCAGCTGTCCTGCTGCTGGAGAGGCATATCTGCAATACCAGGCTGCAGAGACTTTCCAGGCTGGCATTTTTGCAGTGCATTATTTCATTCTGTGACAGCACTCTAGTTGAGTAGCAGTAGAGCCAGAGCAAAAGGATGCTGTATGTGTGTGTACAGGAGTATTGCCTCATCTGCCTTTCCACGACACCCTGTAGACAAGCTGTGAGCATGCACATGGGTGTTGCTGAGGGCTCTCTGCATCTGTTTAGGCACTCCTGGGAGAAAGTGGGAGTCAGAGTTGGAGCTCTGGACCTGACAAATACAGCCGTCTGGACCGGGAGCTGCAATTAGCAAATTCACACTTCATCGAGGAGCAGCAAGCTCAACAACAGGTAAGGCAGTTGGCACCATGCAGACTGAATAGCTTTGCTTGGCAAATGGGTGCCAGGGGGATGAGGTACAGGCTGCAAGAGCCAAAATACATAATCCAATCTTTGGCTAGTCTGGATCTGGGAGCCTGACAGCCCGCCTCCTTGCTTGCATTTCCCATATAGCACAGCTCTGGATGCATCGAGGCACAGAGTTTTTAACCCTTAAGGCTTGGGTCTTCTGCTCTGTACAGAAGGCAAACAGCTTCATCTGGAGGATGCAGCACACTAAACTTTAATACTACAAGGATTGCTGAAATCCTTGGAAGAGTAGAAATGTTGTGAACAGAAAAAACCCTATTTCTCTTATGCAACTTCTCCTGGTTAAAAAATGAGCTGATGTTTGCTGTTGGTTTTTGTGTGGCTAGGAGCCAGGAGCACGTGCCTGCTTCCTTTTCCTGCTTTTGTCAACATGAGATTTCGTGAGAAAGCCTGTGTGAGGGCTTTGCAAGAGCCTCTGGCAAGGTGTTTCCCCGCCACCAGGGGAGTTCTTCTGGAGAAGTGCCCAGGCAGCATGCAGACCCCCAGGCAGCAGCCCACCCAAACATGGGCCTTTAAACAGGCAGCTTCTCAGAGGCAGCAAACTCTGCTAAATCTCCTGCCCCTTGACACCACCCTGGCTTTCCGACAAGTTTTACCTAGTGACTCTAGGAAGATAAATAGATTCAGAAGTAGGTAACTGGGGTAAATCTAGTCCTTAGTGTGACTGTGCCATGAAAATGACTTAAAACATCAGCAGTCCTATTCCTTTAGCGCATTTGGAGCCAGGCTTGCTATTTTTAGCTGTAGAGGCTGCAACAGCCTTTTACTTGCATTAACCCATTGTTAGCTGCAGCATGTTCCACATTGTATTTCCCAGGCACAGCATCAGTGTGGCTCCCTGGTGCCCACTGCTGCACCTGCTGTGGGCTGGGGTCTTGCAGAGGTCTTGATGGCCAGCCCCTGTGGCTTTCAAGAGTTGTTTTAGTGGTGGGTGCAGCAGGGAAGGGAGGGGGCATGGCTGAGCCGAGGCTGGATTTGCAGGGATGTCAGGAGGCTGTAACCTGCTGTGCCATGGGGATGCCATGCCGGGGAGGCTTCCTTGTGGCTGTCACTTCTCCAGCATTTCCTAGGAATGCAGTCCTCAATCCTAGTGGCTTAGGTCTCTGCCCAGGCCCGGCAGTTGATGTGGGCTGAGCAGCAAGAGTCTGTCCATGGGATCAGCTGGCTCTGATCCAGCTGCAGGAGGCGTCAGATCTGTAATTGCCTGTTTCCCTTCTCTTTGGCCCCAGTTGATTGTAGAGCAGCAAGATGAGCAGTTGGAGCTGGTCTCTGGCAGCATCGGGGTGCTGAAGAACATGTCCCAGCGCATTGGCGGGGAGCTGGAAGAGCAAGCAGTGTAAGTGTGAGATGCAGCACTGGAAACACAATATGAGGCTGGCTGCAGCACAGCTGGAGGTCCTCCTTGCACACATATCTCTGCCCCTGTTAGAGCCTTTGAATTTACTAGCCCCTCAGGCAGCCTCTCCTAGCCAGCCTTTGATTTTAGGCAGTGGAAAGCATTTCTTGCTGCAGCCTGCAAGGATCCAACCACAGTCTTGCTTGTTTGAAAGCCTACACATAGGGCAGGCTTAGCTGCCACTTTTCTGTCTCCCTCCTTTTTACACACTCCCTGTAAGGCACACAGCTCCTTGGCTTTGGGCAGCCAGCAGAACCAAACAGATGAGGGAGGGAGGTGCTGTGTAATGGTGATACTGGGCACTTTCCCACTGAAGGGGTTTTGTGCTGCCCCTGGATAACTGCTTGACCCGGGAGTTCTCAGCTCTGCCTTGCTGCTCTGAAACAGGCAGCACAGAGCTGCTATTCATAGTTAAAGCTAAAAATAACCCTCACCCATGCAAAGGGTTAAAGGGTAACTCACAAAGTAATTTGCATCCATCACTTACATATAAATTAGATTTCTTTCCCAGTTCTTGTCCTTTGCAAACAAGCGTGTAAAGTGTCCAGTTATGCAGGCTAACAGCTACCACTTCCAGAGAGACTGAAGGGTTTATGCCTTGTTTGGCCGAGAGGAGTCTGGAGGGCTGTCCCCCTTGTGAAGTGATGTCATTTTTGGAGAGGAGGAACTTTAAACCCGCCTCCTATATGAAGTCTTGCAGCACGAGTCTTCTGCTCTCATAGAAGCAGACCAGTGTGCTGTGGCTGTTTCCAGATCATCACGTGCTTCCTAAGGCGGTAGCAGATAACTACTGCAATGAGGTTTTTTAACAATTCTTTTTCCCCACTGAACAAAGGCTTAGCAAGTGCCCTAGAAATCCAAACGAAGGAAGCTGTCCTTTTAAACTCTAAAGTCCCACTGGCTGGAGGTGATTGGATTGGTACCTTGATTCTGGGTGTGCTCCTTTCTCTTCAAATAGATTCTTGTCATTGACAAAGCACCGCTTCAGGAAGGCTTTCAGATTCACTGTGTGGATGAATTAGAGGGGTGACTTCCATTCAGAGCTTAAAAAGCACCTAAAAAGCAGTTGCAAATCTCATTCCTGCTCAATATGGGATTGGAACAAGATTTTAGCTTCAACTGTAAGCCCTGAGCAAGAAAAGAGATTTAATGTCCAAGCTGGCACCTAGATCTACCTAACCAGTCTCTGCTAATCACATATAAATGAGACTTCCCTTTTAGAAGGAGGAAAACCCCCACTCCTCACCTGGCAGGGGTGCGTATAGCTCAGCCACAAACATGCAGTGGAGACCAGTCAGACAAGAGTCCCAAAAGAGCTCCCGCTTTCCACCAAAGCACAGCTGCTGCTTCAGCAGGTTTTTCCCCGCCTTGGGTGCTTTCAGGAGACTGGGCTGCATTTTCTTGGCCAGTGTGCGACGTGCTGGTGGCACCAGTGTTTTGATCAGTGTGTGTGAGCACGCTGGGGAATCCCAAAGGGATGTGTCACTTGCTGACAAGTGCTGTGCTTCTCTGTCCCCAGGATGCTGGACGACTTCTCCCATGAGTTGGACAGCACTCAGTCGCGGCTTGATAACGTCATGAAGAAGCTTGCCAAAGTGTCTCACATGACAAGTGGTAGGTCCTGGGAAGTGGAATCCAGTCCTGGAAAGGGAGAGACAAGCCCTCGGATCTTTGGGCTGGGATGTTACATGCTCCCACCCACCGACAGCCATCCCAGGCCCAAGCAGAGGGGCGAGGGAGCAGATCTCAGTGCTTGGCTTGAAAGAAGGGGAAGATTTCCAAGCCCTGCAGCTGCTCCTGCCCAGACACCGCGCTGCAGCCTGTCCTTTGCCTTTGTTTTATTTACAGATGCCTTTCTATTTATGCTGCTACTGCCACGGTGGGAAAATCTCCCTCTAGGTGGTAGGAGGGGAGGCTCTGCAGTCTCCTGCTCTGCTACAGTTTCCTGGGCTGCCTGGGGAACAAAAGCTTTCAAGGTGCCATAAAACACTCGCCACTGAGTGCAGCTTCCCCCACACCAAACTCTTGCCAGTGGCAAGCACCTTCTCAAACTGCACCTGCCTTCAGGCTGCTGGTGCCTGTCGGCCCAGAGGCCTGATGTCAGTCAGATACCTCTCTCAGCTGGAGGAGGAAAGAGTCGATTTCTGCACCACTGGGGAGGCTGAGCCCACAAGAAAAGCCCTTATAAGGCTGTGCCTGAAGCTGGTGGGCTGGCAGGACGCCGCAGGCAGAGCAAGCAGAGCAAACAGGAAGCCCGACATGCCTGCTGGGAAGTCCCTGGCCGATGGCTCACCTCTCCTCTCTGAGGTGCGGTGGTCCCCTCCTCCGTCACCCCTCTCCCATGGGTGCTCGGGGGTAACTTGTGGAGGCAGCAGCGAGTCAGGAGGAGAAGTGTTGCTGCTCTGTGGGATTAGGCCGGCCAGGGGATTTACGAGGTTGTGGAAATACAGTCCTGGAGAGACCATTTCGGGTACCGAGAGCACACTTTGGGTCACCAGTAGCCCAGTGGCAGCACAAATACCTGCAAGCCTTGTGTAACTCCCCTTTCCTCTGGGAAGAAGTCTTTGATCTTTGCAGAGTGCTTCTGAGAGCTGTGAAAGAGCGTTTCTGCTGTCACTGACATCACACATGCTGTGGCTCACCATGGGGGCTCCTCCCAGGGTAGCTGCTGTGCCCAGAAGTTCTGGGGTGCCAGTAGCCCTGTCCCTGCTGCTGCACCATCATCTCGCAGGGGCTCTCTGCTGTCTCAGACGTGGCCATGGATGGACAGCAGCTCTCAGAGGCGATGCAGCGTTGAGCTTCTGCAGAGCATGTGTGGGGACAGTGAGATGTAAAGATGTCCAGGGGTAACCTCTTTCCCCACACTCTGCTAAGAGAAGCTGCCACAAGTTCTTCCCAGCAGAGCTGTTTCAGGCAGCTTTCACCAGGCTGCTTCTTGTTCCTCTAGCAAACAGGTTACTCCACGAATGAGCAGTAGCACACAGCAGCTCTCTGCTTGCTCCTTCTGATTGCTTATGAACTGGCTTCTCAAATCTGTTTGAATTTGGTTGGGGACAAGGCTCAAAATTCCCTTCAGCTGTCCCAAAATCCAGATATATCCTTGAGGAGAAATGCTGTTGCCCCATAGGCTGCAGTGGGGCACTGTGCCAAAGAACCTGCCGTTTTGGCCTTTTATGGCTTATTTAAGCTTAAATTCGGCTCCTACCAGTACAGCAAAGAAAAGCTCATCCTCAATTTTCCTTCTCTGTTAAAGCAGGAAGACTGATGCTTCCTTTTCCTTCCAGATCGACGGCAGTGGTGTGCAATTATCATCCTCTTCGTCATCTTGCTGGTGGTGCTCATCCTGTTTTTCGTCCTGTGATGGACTGAACTTCCTCAGACGCCCCTTTCCCACCCCCTCGCCCCCGTAGCATGGGGAAATGAAACTCTCACTGTTTCCGTCCGCCCACAGAGATCCCAGGCAAGAAAACCCGCGCCCAGCTCTTACCATTCTCTTCTCCTCTGAGGACCGCGGCTCGGCTCTGCCAGCATCTCACCTGGCCCTGGGGAGAGAGGGTGAAGGACTGGAGCTGCCTTCTCCCCCGGTGCGGTGCCATCTGGACCTGGGCTCCAGGTCTGGACCGAGGCAGCTGGAGGGGGCAGTTGTCCCCTGTGCTTCCAACCGGTGCAGGTAGGTGCTGGTTGCAGCGGTCCCAAGCCACCGTGCCGTCGGATGTGGACACAGAGCAGTGAGCCCTGGGGAGGATGGGACTGAGGGGGGAGGAAATTAATTAATTCACTGAGCATTACAAACCACGCTGCCAGGCTGCGGGTGCTTGCCAGCCAAAAGCATTACCAAGAGGAGTGGTGGCGTGAAACCCCACGCAGCCACGGCAAGGGAGGGGAGGGGAGGGGAGCTGAACTCCTCCACCCTCACCCCACGCTGCCTTCTCACAGGGCCACCCCCTTGCTGCCCAGGGAGCGGGGTGAGTCTGCAGCAGAGCACTGACACCCCCACCCCCTGGCAGAGGCTTGTACGCAGGTGAGCCCTAGGGTGTGGTGTCCTGTCATCATCCGGCCGGGCACAACTGGAAACCCCCAGAGCTTTAAAAGCTGGGTTGATGCAGGCTGAAAGCTGGCAAACAACCGTTAGCTGGAGAGTCAGTTTCTTAGAGCTTTTGGAATTGCCTCCTTCGTTATACAAGCCTCTAAAGCTCATTGACTGATGCTTTCTTTGCCCTTGTATAACTGAGTAACTGCTTCTGTTTAACAGCTGCTTCCCTTCGGCAAGTGATTTGTCAGGTCTAAAATAACTTATTTTTTTTTAAGAAAAAAAAACACAAAAAAACCCCAAAAACAAACTTTAAAAGGTTTTTTTGATGACCATTTGAGCCACATTCTGTCTGTGTGTGCACAACACGCATTGGCAGAGGAATGGGGTTCAATTACATATTTTAAGTGCATATGAACTTGTAAATAGGGTGTCTGCTGTTTTTTAGACACCTCTGTTGTAGAGCCAACCAAAAGGCAGGAGATTTCAAAGCTAGGTCATGTTTCTGTATTATTTCCCGGTCGTTTTGTTACCTTTGAGCTGTTTGTCACTCGAGTTGTCCCAGCTGTGTCGGGTAGCCTACTTGTCTCCCTCGTACAGCGAATGAGGAGGTGGCCAGGGGGCCGATACCGGAGTGTGGAGAATATCCTGGCGTGTTACTGGGGAGAAACGCAGACGGGGGTTTCCTGCTGCAAACACCGGTTGCAGGGTACGGGGTGACCCTTCAGGAAAGCAAAGATTATTTCCTACTGAAGCCTGCTCCCATGTTTGAGCTGTAACCACCAAAAAGACTTGGGACAGGCTGGCTTCCGACCCCCATCTGGGACTCAGATGGGGCTGGGGGAGGAAGTTAATTGGTGCTGACGCTAAGACTTCTGCTGAAACTGCGAATCACCCCCCAAAAATCATCCTCCGCGAGCGGGAAGGTCGCCACCAGACAGCTTTACCTCCAGGATGCTTAGCCCAGACTGAACACTCCTCCCCACTGGGTCTGTGGCTCCCTTCAAGCGGCTCCCTGTCCCACTCCTGTCACTCCCCCTCCCCAGCAGGCGCCGGGTGCTGACAGCCGGCGGCACCGTGCCTTCCGCAGCCAGGCGAGACCGAGCTCCCCGCCACGCCTGGGCGGCAGCTCTCGTTAACGCACATGTGCCCTTAGCGCTAATTATTTCAGCAGTTGCTCTTTGTCCTTGCAGTGCACCTCGTTTCTTTTGGTTCAGCTGTGAGATGTACGCAGTGTCCCCACTCCTGGGCTGGCATCACAGTGTCTGCCCAGCTCCTTGGGCTTTAATACCTCTCCAAGAGCAGGTTTCCCGGGAGCACGAGTCCGAGTGGGGAGCGGGGGTTGCCGATGGCTGGTATTTGTGCACCTCTAACCCCCGTGTTATTTTTGGTGTGGTTGTGGGTCCTCTGGGAATGATTCCGTGCAGGACCGCTCCGTGATGAGGCCGGCCTGTTGCCGGAGGGTGGCCCAACTGCTGCCATCACCACAAGCCACCAAACTGTCTTTGGTCCCTCCTCCTGTGTACGTTTGCTTTTTCTGTCGTTGGTGGTGCCCCTCCCTCTAACACTAAATAAATAAATGCATTGCTGCTGCCCAGCGTGGCCCAGCAGAGATCACCTGTCGTTCTCACAGTGACAAGGGGACAAGAGAGTGTTGCAGGGAGGGGGGTAGTGTCTCCTGGAGCTGGGTAGCAGGAAAAGCTCCCATCAGCGTCTGCCTGGCATCACCCTCCTGCCTTTTAAGGCATGAGAAGCAGCAGCAGCAGTTTCTGGGGTCCCCTTCGCGCCACAGGCAGCTGCCACCCAGATGTGGGGGCACCACCACCATGCAGAGGGCAGCTGTTGTGGCCAGCGGGAGGGACCCCAGCCCTGTGTAGGCGCCACCTCTGCTCGCCAGAGAGGCTTGTCCCAGCGCAGCCGCCCCGGCGCCGCCGCATCAGTTTCCCCGTCCACGGCTGGAAAAAAGGAAACCCCAGACGCAGCAGCAGGAGCGCAGATCCCTCCCCTCCGTCGCTAACGACGGATACTGGCAGGCACAATCCCCACCAGTGTCCCGGCAGCGCTCACAGGAAGAGGGGGAGCAGCCCCCATCACCCTGTGCTCCCCCCCCACAGCCCACCACACCACATGTCGGAGCAGGGAAAGGGGAAGGGGCTTGTTCTGCTCTTTGAAGAGCACTGTGGGCAGCTGAACCCACTCCCAGTTGCCTGCCCGGAGCCCCTCCAGCACTGCACCACCATCAGGAGGCTGCTGTTACAGCAATGGCCATTGGAAACCAGGCACCAAAGCACCTGAGCCCATCCAGACACCACCTCCAAAGCAGAAGCTTGCCTGGGGGTAGCAACAAGGAGAGCCACCACCCCACCCTCACTCCCCGACCCCCACCTTCCCCTCAGCTCAACTGTCTGGGGAGTGTTGTCCCCCTCCCTGTCCCCATTTCCCCACCCCACAGACCAAATGGGTCCTCAGACCCCCAGAGAGCTCCTCCTGTCCCAGGGCTGTGCACCATGCCACCCCACAGCCAGGACATGCATACATGGCCTGGACAAGCTGCCCACCGTGGTGACACCAGCCCCAAGGGGGCTCAGCCCACATGGCACCCACATGCTCCCCAGCACACAGATCCATCCATGGCTCCCACAGCCACCAGCAGCCCCCAGGGACTGGAGTATGTCCCATCCCTCTGGGCCAAGTGTCACATAACCACACCACCACCCTCCTTCATACTGCCCACAAGCCAAGGCCACCGTTTTTCATGATTGCACACACACACATATATATATATTTGCTTTTTTTTTCAGTTTGAAATAATTTAAAAAAAAGAAAACCACGAGTCCCTAGGAGCCCGTTTCCATGGATTCCCTGCCACCACTGTAGTTCCTGGGGAGGTAGGGATGGGGCATCCCCCCATCGGCCACCCCAGTGCCCAGCAGGACAGCCCAGCCTGGAGCTGTGCTATCCCCTGTCCCCACACTTGGGGCAGCTCCTGGAGATGCTGGACACTGTCTGGTGGGGGAGGGGTCCTTGCTTCCACTCTGTCTTCAGAGGGCCAGGAAACCCACCTGCCCCCACCAGAGCAGTGCAGACCCTGGCACTGCAGGGCAGCTTGGTCCAACACTGTGCCATCCTGCAGCATCCTTGGATGGTGGTGGGATGTCCTCCTCCTCCTCCTCCTCTCAATGGGCTTCCCAGGAGCCATGTCAGGGCTACCGGGGTGCTGGGCGGTGCCTGAGCACGCGGAGGGACAGGGTGTCTGCCTCCTGCAGCAGCTCCCGGACGCGTGCCAGCCCCAGCCCTGACACAGCTGCCCCGTTGACCTGCAGGATCTCGTCCCCCACGCCCAGGAGCCCCGCGTACAGCTTGGCCGTGCCAGCGTCCGCCATCTCCTGCACGTAGATGCCTGCGGAGAGGGACAGGGGGCGGGTGAGTCCCCCACCCTGCACCACATAGCTGGGGCTGTGCCCCCCAGGGGTGCCCAGGGGCTGCACAGCAACAAATTCACCATAGGTGGTCTTTGGGACAGGCTACGTGTCCCAAGCCAAGGGCAAATGGACACATGCGACTGTGCATGGCCAAAGCCACACGTAGCAGCATCTCCCCATCCACCATCACCCCTTTGGGTGTCCACCCTACACATGTGGAAGCAGCCCCCTCTGCCTGTCCCTAGGCTTGCTCCCAGGGAGGGACAAATGCCACTGGAGGGGCCGTGCCTCGCCTCCCCTAAGGTTCATGTGACACTTTGGGATGACCCCACGCCCACCATACCTGTGTCAGGCCGGCCATGCCCAGAGGTGACACAGAACCCAAAGGCACTGTGTGGGGGCCGCTGAAGCTCCAGCTGTCTGGTGCCATCAGGGAAGACCTCCACCACGCGCCCCACCGCACGCAGCCGCCCGGGCGCCCCGATGTCCTCCACACTCAGCGAGCGCCGCGGTCCCGAGTCCCCCTTCCTGCAGGGAGAGGGGAGATGGGTGACTAGGTAGCCCAGGAAGCTACCGGGGACAGGTTGAGGGGGCCTCCAGCCAAGGCCAAGCACCCCAAAACAGCATTCTGAGGCTCGATAGGGATGTGTCGAGCCCCATCCTACCTGTCGGCCACAGTCTGGGGCAGGAGGTAGGCACTGGCACGGTGCGCCTTGCCCAGCACGGGGTGCAGGCTTTGGATGGAGGTGGCTTTTCGGGGCTGGCAGAAGGGTGACACCTGGGGAAAAGTGCCCAGCTGAGATGGGGATGAACACAAATACAGTACAGCCCTTCACACCCCAACATACCCAGGGAGTGAGGGCAACCCATATCTTCTGTCCCCCCACCAGAGCCCTTCCCAAACCACTGCTGAAGAGGCTCCCTTGCTCTGGGCCAGGATGCTCGACTGGGAGTGGGGTTTTTGGGGGAGACATCTTGCTGCTCAGCTGTCTAGGACGCACAAACCATGACCTCAAACAAAATTACCCTGTCTCTCCTCCCAAAATCTGCTCTTCCACCTCCTTCCTCGCTCCCTCCCTCCCCCTTCCACTTTGGGCTTTTCAAACCCAACAGATTTGGAATGGCACATGTCCCCCCACCCCCTAGGACCACTGGAGCCCTAAAGGGATGCTCAGTAACGCTTCACCCCAGCCCAGAATCACTCTTCCTGTTGGACACCCCAGCTCCCCAGAGACATCCCCAGCACAGGGTGATGTCTCAAGCTCACCAGCTTTAGGGACTGCAGGGAGGGTGACTTCTTCATGCCAGGGCCATCCGGGGGGGTGCCACTGGGGACGGGGAGCTGCTCCATGCTGTAGCAGCGGAAGCGGCCCAGGCGTTGCTTGGTGCTCTGGCTCAGGCTGCACAGGAGTTTCTTCAGCCCTGTGGCTGAAGCGCTGCTGCCCTTGCGGCTTGCCGGCCTCCCGGGCTCCCTGCATGGAGAAGGAATGATGGCCATCCACCACACACCCAGCGGGGAGCATGGCCAGCGGCTACCTCAGAGCTGGGGATGCATCCTGCATCCACCTTCTCAGTTTGAGACCCACAGCACGGTGGGATTGGGTGCAGCCGCCCCCTCCAGCAGTAACCCAGCACACACAAAGGATGACTTCACAAGCCAAAGCGACCTGAAGGAGTCCCTAACTTGTTTTCCCCATAATTTTGGGGGTGTAACACCTTTCAGACCTCCCCTGCTCTCTGTCTGATGGGACTGCATCCTACCAAGGAGCTTGAAAGACTCAGCACCACCTCCGAACCTTCCTGCCCGGCTGAGATAGGCTGCACCCAGGAACAGATCCAGCAGGACCATGTTTGGTGAGCCCCAAGGCTCACCTGGGGCTGGCAGCATTTAGCAGCTGGTTTTCCCCAAAATGGAAGAACTTGGCACTGAGCTAAACCCCTCCAAGGGTGCCCATCATCATGTTTGCTGCAGTACCACCAATGGAACCAGCTGTGGGGTGAAATGCAGCTCTATGAAACCCACTTTGAACACATGCAAAATTGTCACCTCCGTGTTGTGGTTGCTGTGACATTTTTTGGTCCCAAAAGGCAGAGTCCCACCAGGAAGTTCTGGGGGGCTCAGCCTGGCAGCATCCTGCTATGCCGAGGAGGGATGCCAAGGGAGTCAGCACCTGCTGTGAGGTGCAGGATGCCGGCAGTCCCACGCTCTCACTCACCCTTGTGCCGTGCTTCCAGCCAGGTGCTGCTGCTGCTGTGCTCCGGGCACCCCGGCAGCTTCCTTGGGTGGACAAGCAGCCTCCTGGGGTGCAGGGGTGATGGGCTGCGATGGTGCCCCTAGAACCACAACAAGATAGTCACATCCCTGCCTTGCTGGGGACATCCTCGAGCACCCCCATGCATGAGTCTCTTACCTCTGCGCATCCCTGGGGGCTCCTGCCCATGGGTGTTGTTGCAGTTGTTGGTGGACAAGGCATGGAGGGGGCTCCCTGGGAGCCACCTGGGGCTGCAGGGACCCCGCCGCTCCCTTGGCCCTGCTGTGTCTCCTGGCTGGGGGGAGTCAGTGCTCCCTCCATCAGGCTCTGGACCCCGGGCACCTTGGCTTGATGCCTGGCGGCTGCCACTGGAGAAGAGGGCTTTCCTGGAAGGCACCTGGGAGCAGGCCTTTTTGGTGGTGGGGGGAGTGGGGAGGTGGGTGCCTGGGATTGGAGTGATGGTCCCTGGCTGTGAGGAGAGTTTCGGGGACTCACTGGGCTGCTGTGGAGGAGGAATGGTGTTTCCCACACCCTTGCTGCCCCCCAGATGCCAGTGGGGGTCCCCCTCTTCCCGGCTGCCAGCTCTACCCCGTGGCAGGGGGCAAACAGCCCCTGGCTGGCTTGTGGTACCACCTGAGACCCCTTCTTCTGCACAGGGGCCACCACCAGCCACACATGTCCCCTTCTTGGGTTTCGCCTCCAGCTGCAGGGCAGGACGGGGGGGTCTGTGCCCACGAACCCTGGGATCCCGGTGCCCCCTCGGGTGGGGGCTGCGGGGTCCGGCCTCCTCACTGTCCGTCCGGCAGCCATCAGAAGTGTCCGTGCTCTCCAGGGCTGAGTCCACCTCGTCAATGTAGGTGACATCCCCAATGTATGTCTCCTTGATCTTCTCAGTCTGGATGCGCTGCCGGGAGGGGAGGATCCACAGCGGGGACCCTCTGGGGCCCAGAGCCCTGGTTTTGGGCTCTGGCTGGGCAGAGCTCCGTCCCCCACTGTCCCCTGGGATGCTTCCTGGTGCTTCAGGAAGCTGGGCCACATCGGTGGCTGCTGGTTTATCCACCCCCCGGCTGGCAGTAGTACCAAGGAAGGAGCCGCAGGCGCTGCACTTGCCCCCAGCCACGAGGTCACCACTTCGGGCTTTGGGCCGGCCAGCTCTGTCACCCGCCTGCGTGCCGCCAGCTGGATCTGGTGAGGAAAGCACCAAGCCCAGTGCCCGCCGGTGCCGCAGCTGCAGACGCTCCAGGTACCGCACCTCGGCGTCACGGGCCGACTCGTCCTCAAAGCGGACACGGGATGGGGAGGGTCCCCGGGGCCGGAGGGGCTGCCCGCAGCTGGACTCCCCGCTTGATGAGTCGCTCAGGCTTCCACCGTCCCGTGAGGCGATGCTTGGCCTCCCGCTGGGCTCCCTGGCATGGGGACAAGACAGACAGACATAGATGAGCTGTGAGGACTGCCCGGTTCCCTTAGGAAAGCAGGGCAGGAGGTGGGGAAAACCCAATGCAGAAGATGGGTCCAGGAGGAAAGTCCACCAGTGTTGTACAGCCCTGCTCCCCTCCCAGCCCTCTGCCTGGGCTTCCTGAAGCTGAAATCACAGGAGGCAGCAGCAATGACCCGCTGCCACCACCCGACTTCCATCTCCTTTCCCCTGCACCAAGGCGTGTGGTTAATCAGTCCGGGAACACCGAATTGCACATGAGCCAGCGCGCACACGGTGAGCTGTGGCTTGGGTACAAGCCTCCTGGCAACGAGCCTCCCATGGGGAGGCACTTCCCATCAGCTGGGAAACGCTGTCCTCCCAGCCAGCCCATAACACACCACTAATGCCTCCACCTTCCCACGAAACACAATTAAACAACCCCCAAACACTGTGCTGCAAAGACTTCGCCTGTTTCCCCGGGCAGGAGGATGCTCCAGCAGGGTACAAGGTCAGCTCAGACCCTGTTCTCTGCACACACATCTGCACACTTTGCACCCACGCCAAATCCACCTGTGCCCCCCGCCTCTCCCCCAGCCCCCGAGAGCACCGTGATGGCAGCAGAGGACGTGTGCTGGGGGTTGTGGCACTGACCTGGGGCGCGGGGCAGCGGCGGCAGCGGTGGGGAGGAGGAGGATGTCGTGGCTGGCGCGCAGGGGGTTCGTCCGAGCCTTCATGCGGGCACGCTGCAGCAGCTGCTTGGCCTGCTCGTGCCGCGGGCTCAGCTCGAGCTCCTGCCCAGGGACAAAGGCCCTGCAGCCCCCGCAGCGGGGAGGGGGATTAGGAAAAAATAACAGGGATTAGATGTGGTTTAACAGTGATGACGGGGCTGCTCTGCCCAGAGAAAGCGGAGCCCAGCATCCATTCACAGGCAGGCTGGCCACCATGCCGGTGGACAGCCAGGCAGGAGCCCCCAGGTGCAAGGCAGGAGGTGGGGGTGTCGCCCCCCTCGCTGGTGATGCTTTGGGAGGAGGCTCAGCCCCCTCACAGCTCAGGCTCTGGCTCAGCTGAGGCAGCGCTTTGCGGCAGGGGCATCCCAGAGGTGGATGGGGAAACAGAGGCAGCCACTGCCTCCACTGCCCAATGGTGTAAACCCCACAGCCATGCAAACAACAGGTAGGTTTGGGACAACCCTCTGGCCACCTTGCTGCCTTCCCTTCCCTGCAGGAGGTCTCCCCCGAGTCCTACCAGCTGTAGGGTGGAGGGACCTGTGGGCTACGGGAGGGCACAGCCCTGCTCCAGCGCTGCCTTCCACGTTGGCCATGGCCCTAATCCCCCTGATTAAAATAATCAGCTCAGGCAGTCACTTCGGGGAGCCCAGTCTTAACCTCTTCGCAGCAGGAGGGTGGGTGCAGGCTGGCACCCAGGAAAGCCCTCTGTGCCACACCATAGGGAGGTCCAGGCCACCCCATAGGTTTTGACTGCCCCTACTCACAGGGAGTGAGTGCAGCATCCCTGGCTCAGCCTTACACCTGGCCATCACCGGTCATCCCTGGCTGCAGAACCAGTAACTACAATACAGCGGGGTCTTCTGCTTACTTCCCCCATGCAGCCCCCCAGCCCACATGCTGTTGCCCAGCTCACCTGCCCGTCCCATCTCCATATTTTTAGTCTGTACCTCCAAGGTTTATCTTTAGGCCAACAAGATTACACACGCGCATCACCTTGATCCTCTTAAGCACCTGGAGCAAATTTCTCTCCCATCCTCTTCCCCAGCTCCCTTTCCACTCGGGGTACTGGGAGGGATTCCCCATGCCCAAGCTCCACATGGTCAGCTGGCTTGGCCTGAGCTTCCAGCCCCTCTCACACTCAAGCATCACTGGAGCACCTCCATGCTCCCTCCTACCAGCTGCCACACCGGGGGGCTGTCCCACAGCCCTTCCCCAGAGCCCTAATAACCTCCAGCGCTAATTTACAGGGTGCATTTAAAATACAAAGCAAGAGAAGGGGAAAGAGGGAAATGTTCCTCCACCCCCTCATCACCATGCTGGGACACACCTACCTGCAGCCCTCAGCGTCCTGCAGAGAGACCCCCGAGTCCCAGTCCCCGTCGCTCGCCGAGACCTCTGAAACGCAGGTGGGGAAGAAGGAGTCAGCCTGGCCAGACTGTGGCCCCCACCCCTACCCCCCTCACTAGCATGCCTACCCTCCACAGTTCAGTTCATCCCAGCAAACACCCTTTCTGGGGCTCTGGAGAGACCCCAGAGGAGTGGGACATGGGATAACATCACCCAGTGGGTTGGGGACATCAGGGCAGATGCTTTTGAAGAAGAAATTCATTCCCCTTTCCAGTGGTGGCTTGCAAAGCAAATATGATGCCTGCAGACCTTGAATGCCCCAGAAAGTGGGTTTCTGCTCTTAGCAGTGAAATTCCTCACTAGGACGCCAGAGGAGACCAGCAGCACATGGAGCATCCCAGTGAAGAAGCACCCCACTTTGTGGGCATCTCCAACCACTGGCAGTGCAGCACCCATGAGGGATGGGGCAGCCCCAGGGTGTGAATGAGCACAGAGCTGCACTCACAGTGAGGGAGGATGAAGGATGGCACCAAGGACTCCCCCCGACTTTACCCCAAAGATTTTTCCCTTTCTGCTCCCCCTGCCTTTACCAAAACAGCCGTCAGCTGCCCAAAATACGCACTGGGGGTGGTGAGGCTCAGCACCTCCTGAAGCAGCCGGCGGTTCTTCTCCACCTGCTCAGCCAGTGAGAGCCTCTCCCAGCCCTCTACCATGGCGGGGGACACAGGGTTGTCCTCTTGGTCCCACGATGGGGTTCTCTCCTCTTCTTCCAGGCAGGGTGTTTCATGGGGGGAGGCAGAGCCCTGGGACCCACTGCCTTCATCCAGCAGGAGCTCAGTGCCTGCTGGCACATCTCTCCTGCGGGATGGCACATGCCAGAGCCCTGGAGTGCCAGCACGGGGGGCCGGGGGAATGCTGGCCGCAGGCTCCCCACAATCCAGCAGCCCATCTGTCAGGTACGTGCGGAGCTGAACCCGCGGCTCCAGCACCGCCATGTCTGTCCCTGGCTTCCCCCGCCGGGGACGGGTCTTCTTGGGTGAGGGGTGTTCAGGGGTGGCTGTAGGGGTCCCCAGCCGGCCAGCCCCCCGCTTCTCCTTCAGTGCCTTCACCTTACTCTCCAGGATAGCATGGGGGCCATGGGCTGTCTCAGGGTGCTCCAGCGGGGCAGAGTGTTGGCTGTGCTGCCTTAGGGGCCGTGGCGGCCGCCGCATCTCAGCAGGAGAGCCCCCCTCCATGTGCCCTGTGGGGAGAGAACACAGGGGAATGTGGGGAAGCCCTCACGCTGCCCTCAGCCTCCTCCTAATCCAGCACCCGCCTTGGCGCCTCCTGCAAAAACTAACATCTCTCCCGCCTGCCCGAGGCCCCGCAGGCAGCAGATATGGTGATCCCATGCAGCAAAGGCATGTGATGCCACAGCAGTGAACAGTCAGGCAGGGAAGGGGACAGGGACATGGCACAGCATGAGGCCACCCAGAGCACTAACACTGTACCAGCATCACTCTGGGGCAGGGGGAACGGGGTGGTTCTTAAAAGCAGGTGGCTGGGGGCTGACCCCCAGGTACCCTGGGGCACCCAGCGAGTTGTTCTGGAGAAAACTGGCACTCACTGAGCCAACTCAGGGCCCCAAAACACCCCAGAAATCCCACATGGCTTCAACTCACCAAAGATGCCACCAGATACACGCCAGTCCCCCTGCTCCACACTGCAGCCCCCAGGGTCACATATCACCAGGGTCACTGTACCAGCCTCACTGTCCTGGTAGCACCCAGGTGCTCCTGCCCCACTCTATCCCACCAGGAGCGTCCCATCCCCACGGGTACCGCTAGAAGAACCTCCCCCGTGGCCAGGGCTGCAGGAGCATCTGCTGACCACCCCCGGGGCCCCAGCACCCCCCTGCCCCGTGTCACCGCAGCCCCTCACTGCCCCAGGTCAGAGTAGCAGCAGGACGGGGGCCATGAGTGGGAAGTGAGGGCTGTCCTTACCCCTGGAGCAGCATCAGGAGAGGGCTGGGAAGAGGGAGAAGGCGGAAGAAGGGAAGGAAGCAGGGGAGGGAAAAAAAAGAAAGGGAAAAAAAAAAAA
>VXBJ01006699.1:13308-127430 GCA_013400055.1 Nycticryphes semicollaris | reverse complement strand
AAAAAGACAAACCAGCAAATCCCAGCCCCTTCAGCCGAGCAGAGCACAGCTGCTTGGCTGGGCTGTGGGGCCACAGCCAGCCCTGCCTCCCGCCTGGGCCTCCTCCTCCTCCTCCTCTCCACCTCACACCAGGGCACCCAGCCAAATCCTGTCTCAACCCCCAGTCGAACCGCTTGCCCCTGAGACAGCTGGCCCCAGCGGGTGATGCCACCACAGCCATGTGTGGCATTAGGGGGACGGAGGGACCCCATGGGAGGGAGGAACTTTTCACGCTGGGCCGGAGGGAAGCCCAGCTGCCTTGGCTGTCTCTCAGGAATGTCCTTTGTCTGGGCTGCGGGTTTGGGAGGCGAGCAGGGAGCAAAACCAGCCCACCTCCCCAGGGATGTGAGCGGGGACACGCCTCATGCTGGGGTGCTGGAGGGGTCTGCCTCTGCACTGGTGGCTGGGGGCTCCAGGGGGGCAAGCAGACAGAGAGGGTGGTCCCATCAGGGTGGGGGTGTTTTCTCTAACAGCCTTCAGACCGGCAGCAAAGCCTGATGGCTTTAGGCAACCTCCTACGAGCATCATACATTTGCAGATGCGCTAAATTCTCTCGCTTCCCCAGAGGCCAAATCCTGCCTGGACCTAATAGCAACTGAAGGCCAGTGTCTCCAGACTGAGAATCTTCAGGAAGGAGGATGGTGGGAGCTGAGGGGAGCCGAGCTTAGTACATCCATGTATCATTCTCCCCTAAAACCAGCATGCAACATGTACCCCATAGAGGCACCCACAATCTAACCCCATCCCCTGCCCTCCTCCCTTGAGACCCCACAAAACTCATCATACCGGAGCAGGGCCCCGGGTGGGCATCGCTTACCTGGAGGCGTGGGGGCTGCCATCCCCAGGGGGCAGGATGGGTGCTGTGGGGGCCATGGGTGTCCCAGCCCCACTCTGGCTGCCGCTTTAAGCTGTAGCTTTTGATATTCGTGATTGGTTTCATAATCCCGATCAAAAGGAAATCACTAGGATTATGAAATTGTTTTAATCCTCCCGGCTCCAGCCGTACTGGCCCTCGCCAGCATGAACAGCAAGAAATCACTTTTATCTTCTTAAATTGTCCTCCACCACCCCAGTGGCTCCAGGACCCCCATCATGGCCAAAACTGAGCCTGAGGGCTTCCTTCCCCACAGGAGCTGGCTGCAATCACAGCACTGACCAGCAGCAGGGATGACTCCTTGCTCCACACGGGACAGACTGAACATCATCACCCAGCTCTATCCAGGCAGGAGGGGACCACTGGCAGGTTTGGGCCCAAGAGCCCAAGGCAGAGAAAGCCTCCTCGCCCCATACCCCAGCCCTGGGGTCTAACATCCCCTGTGGTGCCAGGACCCATCCTTACCTCCATGCCATTCTGAGGAGAGGTCCTGACTCCTCTGCCTGGGAGATGTTGTCCCCATCAAGCTGGGGACAAACCGCCCAGTGAGGTGCCAAAGCAAGGGCAGGTGGGCTCCTGCCACCAGCCAGGAGGGAGCCACAGGCAGGGAGCTGCAGCCAGCAGCACCCAGGGCACGGGGATTAAACCTCCGGGAAGCGGCTGGCGTGAGCAGCGAGCGACTTAAAAGTGATTTCAAGGCGCTGGGCTCTCTTCTGGAGGAAGATTGATTGCAAGAAACGATGAAAGGATTTAAGAAAGGAAAATGAAAGCACAGACCCCAGACAACCCAGGGCTGGGCTGCTCAGCCTCTGGTCACCCACTGTGCCGGGAAGACGCTTTGGACCAGAGACAAGCTGGAGAGAGGCAACCAAAGGCTCACAGAGCCTTTGCATGGCACGGTCTGCGCAGGAGGTTCCCTCCAGCATCACCCCCTGTGTGTGGGATCTGAGCCCTGGGCACCTTCCCGTGAACCCCTCTTGCCCACCTCCAGCTCCTTCTCAAACATCTTCCTCCTCTCCAAGCACCTCCACCTCCTCCTGGGACACAGATCTCCCTCTCCTCTGGCCACCAATGACAGCCCACAGCTCCCAAGGGTGCAAGATTAGTTTCTACAGACTGGTGGAAGCAAACAGTTTGTAGATGGAGGCAGCACCAGGGGTGGGACGTGGGAAGAAAGACACACAGACCGGGGATAAAAGAGCCATCAGATCATTGGAAAACAAAGAGCTTGTAATAATGAAAAAAGGACAGATTTTGTAACCAATCACTTTTTCCTTTGAAAAACACAATCACAGTAACTTTGCTTTATACAACCACCTAGAAACTATGAAACAGTATCACATTGTGCATTTTTTTTAAAACCTACTTATCAAGAAGGGTATTCCACACTTCAAAAATTATATCCATTTGGGGAGGAAAGAGGAGACAGCTAATAGCGCAGTCACAGATACATCATGAGTCCAAGCAAGCGGCAATTCTTTGTCCTCACCTTTTCCACTTAGCCAAAAAAGAAGAGTGGAGAAGGGGATAGCAAAAGAGAAAGGAGGAGGAAAGAAAGAAAGCACCCACAGAGGACTAATCACACTCCATAATTACTTTTGACATCTACAGGGCTTCATAGAAAGATCATTTAGACCAACATGGTGGGGAGGGGAGAGGAAAGTGGCAGGGGGACCTGGGGGGAAATTTCAGCATTTCCACCCCACACCCCTTCCAAGTGCCAATCCTTCACCAGGACCTATGGGGACAGAGAGGTCATCGCGAGTTCTACCAGGCTGCCCAATTTCTCCTCTAGAGCAAAGAGTTTGTAATTTGGTTTCTAAAGCTTGAGGGACTGTCAAGGCCATGGGGTGTCTACTCACGCAGGGTTGGTGCTTCTTGCCCACTACGGCACAGCTGCGCCGGGGCCAGAGCAGGAGCAGGGCATTAGCACCCAGCTACACACAGTACCACCAGCCCTTTCCTCACCTCTCCCTGCAAAATCTGCATTTCTTCTGCAGCCAGGATGCTGCAGCAGAGTGGAACCCCCATGGTGGTGGCACGGTGACAGCCTGCCCCACAGTGTGGTATTTGGGACAGCATCACGTAAGGGAGGCAAGGTTTAATGAGGTGACAGCCACCAAGCCCAACTGTGACTGCTATGGTTACCACAGGGACCTTCCACTCTTCCCCCAGGAGCCCCCTTTTCCAAGGAGATAAACCAACCTCATCACCTTCTGGAATAAAAATGTAAATAAAAAAAATGCTTAAGGCAGAAGATCATCTTCCCCCTGCGAGTGCAAAGCAGAATGGTGGAGGAGAGGAGGAAGGACACGGGGCCAGAGGTGGCAACATCCTGGCAGGGTAAGGCCAAATTCACTCAGCTGTTCAAAAGGCCAACAAAGCCTGAAGGCTTTGTGCTGTCGCCCTTGCTCCTTGAAAGATCTGTGGTAAAATCCCCAGGGACTGTTATCTCCCGAACCAGGACCGTGCTTTTCCCTCCCTGCCTCCCACATGGATCTGGTAGCCGAGCAAGGAAGCAGAAAAAGCAGCACAAAAAGTTATTAGGGAAATAGGAGCAGCAGAATCCAACCCTGCTCCACCAGATGTTTTTCTTGGGAGACTTTTCCCACTGAGATTTTTCATGCTGCCGGCTGCTGCCAGTCATCCCCCCATGCCCTGTGTATCATTGGCTTTGGACAAATGGCAAACACACTGACAGAAGGAGGGCTGGGAGCTGGGCAGGGGAAGGTGTAAGATGAGCAACAGCTGACGTTGGGAAGGTGCCTGGATTTGAGAGGTAGGAGCTTATTTGATACATAAAGGTCGCAGCCATGAGCACTGCAAATACACTTCTTTTACAGCGTGGTGGGACAGCACCGGTTCCTGTCGATGGAGCAGCTCCCACTCCTGCTCATTGAGCCTGTAAAGCCCAAACATGCCCTGCTGCCCCTTCAGGGGTGCTCACCTACAGCACATAGTGTTGCCTTCCCTAGGCAGGGGGACCTGGCACTGCTGGTGACACAGTCCCAAAGCCACGCATGGAACTCCCAGCTGGCAAATGAACTTGAAATGCTGCAAATCCCCTGCACCCCAAAAATCCCCTGGAACAGCAGAAAGGATGAAAACTAGCACAGAGCAGCGAGTTCAAAGTGAATTTCCAAAAATCAGTTGGTTACACTGTGACATCTCCTCCCCCCATAGACAGAACCATCTGCAATGGTTTCAGCCAAAGTGGTGTCCACACCAACCTCAGGGCTTCATGCAACTGTGTAGCCTCAGACAAGCCTCCAGCACACCAAACTGCAAGGACAGGGACAGCTCAACATGCAAAACCCAGCGCTGCTTCACAACAGCCAGAGTCCAGACCTGTCTCAGCTTCCACTTTCCATCCAGCTACACCCCAACAACTAAAGCGCTGGATAAAAAACCAAAAAACAAAAACAAGCAACCAACCCACAGTCCTTTTAACTCTGCTCTCCATACTTCTGGATTGTCACCCTGCTGGTTCTCCCTCCAGGAGTGTTTCCAAGCTCCCATTAGCAAATCCCGCTTATGAAACAAAACCACCCCGGGACTGTCCCCGCTCCCCTCGGTCCCGTTGCACAGGCTGCTCACAAGGAGCGATGGGGCTATTTTCTCTCACCATCTGCTCAGCTTCATTAGGTCTCCCTTTATTGGCCAGATGTTCTCATAGACATGGAGCCATCTCGGCTTTAGCGCTCACCCTCGGGAGGAATCTGCATGCCTGACTTCTCAGAAATCTCTGGGAGGGAGCGAACAGGCAGGCGCAGTGCTGGGCAGCTGGAGTGCCTTCAAAATCCATGCCTCCAGGAATTCAGGCTCCTTTCCCCCCAAGAGAGCAAATTCACTGCCAAAGGGGACGATGTTTTACTTTAGGAGATACTGTTTGCTAGCTGTAACACGCCACCTCCCCTTTTCCTTATTTCTCCTGCCAGGAAAGACAGAGAAAAAGGGAAGGGAAAGGGCGGAGCAGACGAACAGAGTGAATTCTTGCTTCCCCACAGGATTTGAGTAAACTACAGAACAAAACTTCAATTACTCACAGTTTCGCCCTCCCTACCAGGGTGGGGAGTGGGTGGTTGGACGGTGCAGTGGCTGGTAGACAGGCAGGACACCAGCCACGTCCCCCTCTCCCCAGCCCAGCTGAGGAAGGCTGAGCACTCCCAGGGGACTGGCATCACTTCAAAACATTTCTGCATTTCTCCTTCCCTCCGAAAGGATGAACTACCAGTAAACTCTGTTTCTTTTTGTAAAGAACCACTTGCTTATGTAACAGCGCTGGTTTATTTCGCATTGCCCCCCGCCCTGGTGAGGCTGCCCTCCTCTACACACCCCTGGGTAGGTATGGCTTCACTCACCCCCCCCTGCTCTCGCTGCACACATCTCTGCAAGGTTTGGACAGGGCAACAACCGCTGCAACGCACATTAGGAAACTGAAATGTTTTAAGGGGCTTTATATCTCAGGCTTCACTTCCATACGAACAGGAACTCTCCATTTAAGGATGAACAACAGACCTAAGGGAGTTAAATACGGGAAAACAGGCTTCTGGGCACCAAAGGGATGGCCACCACAACCCCTGACAGTCCAGCTGCCCTCTTGCTGGAGCAGACCGATGCAGCAGAAGATGTGAGGAGGAGCACCACCACACATCAGCTACTCCACACACACTGTCACTGCAGGTCGCTGACAGAGCAGAGGCATCTCCCAGCAGGTCCATCAGAGACTCTTTGTGAGCTGAGAGGACATCACAGGAGTGCAGGTAGTTACAGGTTTGCAGTGTTGCCCTTAGCCTGGTACGGGTTCACCGCCACTGATTTTTTATCTATCTCAAATTAAAATGAAGAGAACTAAGTTTCCTTCTTCAGCTCCTCTGGGCAAGAGGCACAGCAAACAAACGGAGAAAATGCAACGTACCGGTCATGTGAGAAACCGTGCTATCATCTAATTAAAAAACAATAACCACTGAACAGCAGCTGAGCAGGGATTCCTGCAGCTCCATGGCTCAAACTAGAAGCAAGTCACCAGACAAACATCAGTGTAAGGATCCTACTTGAATTTTCACCCTTCTGTTGCAGCCCTAGCACCACAGCTGCCCAAGAGCTGCTCTGCAGGCCCCCAAGGTGCCTTTCCTACGGCACGAGAGACCAATGAGACCATCAAGTCAGCACCGCTCTTGCAAAATAATTTGCTTTACCCGAGCTTGCCCCATGGCATTGCACTTCCCAGACTGCGTCACTGAGGCAAGGCCAGGGGCACAAGTGACAGCCAAGCCACAGGGCAGCGCACTGGGATAGTGCCTCCTGGGCTTTTTGCCAAACCAGAAGCCACCAGGAGACCTGTTTTCAATTCCACCTTCCCCATAAGGTGGACATAGCACGGTCCTTTCCGTGCTCCCTGACAGCTCTCCAACACAGAACGGCTCCTGAACCCCAGGCCTGCAAAAATCCTCTCCCCACCCACGAGAACCATCACCTTCCTCACCTTGTCCCACTTCACTGCTGGGCTGCAGGACAACACCAGGAAAGCTCCCTGCTCAGTACGGGATGCCCTCACACTATCTAAGGATTACTAACGCTGTGAAAAAGTACTTTTTGAGCTGGAGAATGAAGTTCTGAAGCCTTAGTTTGCTTAGCTTTTGCACTGTTTGCAGGACCCAACTCTCCTCTCAAAAGGGCCTTAGGACCATCTGCATTACTCTCACACAGCTGCATGGAAAGCTGGCGTTGAACCGGTACAAGAGACATGCCCAGAAGCAGCAGCAGCAACTAAAAAAGAGAAACTTTGGTTTAAAATAAAATTGAAAGGAAAGAA
The DNA here is from genome assembly GCA_013400055.1 of Nycticryphes semicollaris. Lineage (NCBI taxonomy): Eukaryota > Metazoa > Chordata > Aves > Charadriiformes > Rostratulidae > Nycticryphes > Nycticryphes semicollaris. The sequence continues at coordinate 120,702 of VXBJ01006699.1, read as the reverse complement.
AGAGAGAAAAGGTAAACACAGGTGCAAGTTGTCTCACGAGAAGGGTATTTGCAGGGCATAACCCCACAACTCTGGAGATCTAGATCTACATTCCCGGCTTTGTTTTACCATTACAACCTTCATTGCACAGGACTCAAAATCACTCTCATATGGTTGTTAAGTTTCATAAATAATGTGAAAACTATATGCAACAGATACATCATATTTCCAAAAAATTATAAGAAAAGTTACATCAAATTAAAAAGTAGCTTCATGAATGAAGATACTGCTCTAAGTGCACTTTCCCTGCAAGTGCAGCCAGTGCCTCAGCGCTGGATATGAAGAAAAAAAAACAAAACCAAACAAATCAGATTTAAAAACTTAAGTCCGGTTTCAACCAGTCAAAACCGGGCCAAGCAGAAACCGAGTGTGTTCTCGGCACTGTCCCATGAGGGAGTCCCTATGATGCTTCGTTATCCAGATAGGTTTGTATGTCCTTGTTGAGACTGTAAACAATCCTTCTTTCCTGAACTGTCCTCTTTATTGGCAAAGTAAAATATTTTTTTTTTTAAAATAGAACATTAAAATTAACCCAGAAGAAAAGAAATGAAACACAGTGAGCTTGTTGGAGTCCATAGGATCTGGTCTGGAAGAGCTCAGAGAACACGTTCGGTGTTTTCTCCTGTTTTCAGCTGGAACTGTACCAGAGATCGGGTTACTTGGGGAAGAGGGGAACAGAACGAGAAAACAAAGGATGTGGAATAAGAGACCGTGGCCATCTCATGTGTTCACTTCATTCGCTAGGTCCTCTATCAATACCTTAGTGTCACAAGCCTTGGATCTGCAAGAAAAAAACACAAACAGAAAACACTCACTGGGGAGAAGAATTTCCCATTATTACTTGTAAGATAAAACCCCACACCCTGCTGTGCGCTTGGAAATCTTTCTTCCACAGAGAGGAATTGTTTTCCTCCACTGGAACTGTTTCCCACCCTCCCACTCTCACTCGGAACAGCAGAGCCTTATAAATATGCCCCAGCTGTCCCTCAGCATCCTCCTCCCACGGCCCTGCCCATGCCACACCACACCAGGATGGCCACCTTTCGTGCACGGACAATGCCCTCTGCCGGGCTGTGCCACCGGCCGGGCTGTGCCAGCTGAGGGAATGCTGGGTGTGTGCATCCATCCACCTCTGTCCACAAAACTCCCTAAAACCTTTGCAGCAGGTGCTGCAAATCCAAAGGAGCGTTCCCGCTCAACCCGTCACTGGGCTGCACAAAGGTACAGCAGCTTCTTTTGGCATATGCTTGACATGTCTCTGTTCACTGCACATCTGAGGGGTGTGAACGGATGCGGTTGTAGGGAATTCAACCAGGCTTTGGCCCACCATTCCCTCCGCATAAAGTTTTTCAGTCAGGAAATGCCTGGTTGATGGGAAACTCTCTTCCAGGTTTAGATTTTCAGCCTCTAGCAACTGCTATGGGCTATTTTTCACAGGAGGGGAGTTTTGTAAAGGCAATTCCCTTATCCAGTGGTTTACCAGAACCCCAAGATAATATAAAGGATGGATCAACCTCAAGAGGAGAAATATTCATTTACTAATTGGACACGTCCTCCCTTTGAATGACTATTTTGGTGGAGATCTCTGCATGATTACCCAGTCTATGAATGGCCACCAAGTATTAACAACAGCTCTAGCACATGGTTTGGTTTGTTGCATTAAAGGAGAGGCAAAACATACTGTGAAGCAAGACGAGGTCTGCGCAAGGACACGCTCTGGCTGCGTTTCCATTGTTTGTTCTTGCGGCGGTTTCGCACACCATCTTCCTGGTCCATCATCTGGTCCAAGAGCGTCAGGTCATCGGCGTTGAGCGGTGCCACGGAGATGTCCCTCACAGCACGGAACTCGCCACAGTTGTTCAGGTGCTCGTTCTCCAGACGGAAGAAGTTCCACACAAACCGCCTGGATGAAGAAAAAGTGAAAGTTACCAATTAAGTTCCACTTCTACAGGCATTGCCCATGTTTGACGAAGCACTGGTACATGCATCTGGATACCACTGACTGTTCTCACTGATCAAAGTGCCTCTGGGAACGCAAAGGCAGCACAGAGAAACAGCAAATGACTAAGAGCAGCACCTGCTACACATCTTCCCAACTCTCTGGAGAGCCAGAGTACATCATACTGTCAGGCTTACTCATTGTCCTAACGATGACAGCCCCAGTCTGGACAGCATGGAGGCACCAGGCATCACATGCAAAACACAACCTCCACCATCTACATGAGTGAGGTTCAGCTTCAAGGGCTGTTACATCTTGAGAAGCTGTGGGGGTAGATCTCCAGCTAGAGGACAAGAGCGTAAAGAGCTCTGAAACCTTGCAGAATCCAAATTACTGTCTAGAAAAGCAGCAGAGAATAACTGCAAACCTGAGAATCAAGTTAAATTTAATCTGGAAATTGCAACAGGGTAATTTTAAAGACAAATTTGGTAAAAATAATACCCTCCAGGTCAGGTCTAGGTTCAGAAGAAACTGCAAATGCAGCACGAAGGGCCCAGCCCCACGTTGCTGCAGAGCCCTCTACAACTTTCTTTATTCAGCACCCTGTCTGGATTTAATGTTCCTGTTAGACCTGGTCTCCCATTTTGAGGGCCAATACCTTCCAAATCCAAGCAGCAAGGCACCCACCGTGCTGATGTTATACAAGTAATAAAAATGTTAAAGAAATGAACTGTTAAGTCGAAGAGCCTTACCGGAATACCTCTAGTGGGGCAAATACAGTAGAAATTATGTCCCCAGCGTATGGAAAGATTTGCATGGAAGTGAGGGAGATCTGGATGGTCCACGCAAAACGCAGGATCACGTCTTCTACAATGGCACAATAGTAGTATGCCTGAAGAACAAGACAGACAGACAGGACAGCTCACAGAACATGCTCTGCAGAGAAGACAGACCTCTTTAGACCTTCAGGAAGATAGAGAATTTGCTGGTCAACCACTAGAAAAGTGAACAGTATGAAATGACCTCTTTGAAACAACTGAACTCTACTGCTAGAAAACCCCAGCCCATAGTATTCAGGAAGCACCAGTGGCCAATTGCAACATGCTCTATACTCAGCAAATTGTCTTACAATACTAAAAGTGTTCTCTTAATACAAGCGCAGGCTGCATACGCACTTTCTGTGGGTAGACAATTCCTTCTCGAAGAAAGGTATTTTCACCAGCATTTTTGTCAAAGAGACCCCAGTCCATCTTCAGGTCCCAAATGAGGGTATAGCAAGAGCTGATGAAATAGAAGATAATCCACAGGTAGAAGAACACTTGGGTGTCGCTGTGGTTTTTAGCTGGAAAAGAGAAGAACATCATACTTCTATATAACTTAAAGCAGATGGCTTCTTAAAACAGCTACACGTTGGCTGACAGTGGAAATAACACCCCTTTTATTCAAGTTCTGGGAAGACCAGGCTAACTAATCTAAACCAGACTGAAAGCCTTGCCAGGACCAGCTTTATATTGTCATTTAAATTCCATTTTCCTCTCATCCAACGTTTTGCACTTGGGATTGAAGTTTGCAGTAATATTTTTATTTTCTTGCAATGTGTGGTAGACTTGTCATTCTAACTCTGAACAGCAGGTGGAAGCTGAGGGCCATATTTCACAAAGGACACAGGCTTGTACAAAGGTAAACCAATGAGGCAAGTGCTCAGTGACGAGGGTTTTATACGAGATTGGTTTTGTCTAAATACGAGCAAGTGTGAATTAGTGCACTAAAGTCTGAAAGAGGATGGGCAGAACAGGATTTTCCATTAGCCATTTCAGAGGTTCTGGTGGCAGGGGAAAACAAGCAAAAAGAAGGCAATACATTAACTTGCACATATAAATCCTGAAGGCAGCTCTGTATGGAGTTTGAAATGCCCGTTGAGATCCTCTTGTAAAACACAGGACTGCAGGACCTAAGTCTGCTCACTTGTGGACATATTTCTGCAACTAAGTTGCTTCCCATTCCCCTCTGAAAAGGTTACGCAGCTTTCCTCAGTTCAGCTAAATTTCCCTGTTTCAGTCAGCTGGGTGAAAACAAATTGGGTAATTCTGTTTCCTTTTAATTAGCAAGTCTGGGCCATAAAGTTCATAAAACTAAAGCTGATCATAATGCTTTGCAAGTCTGAGACACTTTGCATCTCACTGCTATCAGGACTCTCCTCCTTTCTGTGCAGCCACTGCAATTGCTCAGTAACCGATTCTTTTTAAGAAAGACAGTAACACTTCTAGTATAAAAAAAGCCATAATGTTTTCAGTCCAAATCCAATGCCACAGTAAGTGACAATACTGTTTTCCATATACATGGCTTTATAACAAAAGAATTCCCAAAGCTGATCACAGAGGGAGCAACAGGGCAATTTGCTCTCTCCTTCCCTTTCTGTTTCTAACCATTACAATATAAATGTAATGCAGCACTCCAATAAAACTAATGGAGGTGAAAATGAGAGGCATCGTGTAAGAGTACATTCCTCCCATTATGCCTTTCAGGCTTCCTGGACATGATGTGTAGGATATAGGTCAAATACACACACTCATTCTGCTTTCAAAACACACCCCCTAAAGCAAACCTATTAAAGCCACTTACGCAGCAAAGCCTATCTGCACTGAAGCTTCACATCGGCTGAGGGAAAGGACATGAGCTCTGCTGCAGCACTCGGATTTGACTAGTTTCCCTGCTTTTGTGCCCAGCTGGAAGCCTTTGAGCAGTAACCCGCATCCTCCCGAGGCTTGGCTTTACCCAGGGACAGGCCTAGCATCGCATCATCATCCACCACCGCCGCTGCAGCCAGCAGTGACGTCACCCGGGAGCAGGCAGCGAAGTCCTGCAGAATGTGGGCTCTGATGCCCAGGTACGTTAAGGCTGCTCCTGAAACCACCTCTCCCATCCATGTTCAAAGCGCAGCTGCCCAGAAAACAGGACGCAGGTGAGGTTTTTGGAGCTTAGCAATTAAGGATCCGCTGTGGCATTTCATTCTCCCCCCGCCAGCTTCTCCAAAACCTCCACCACATTATTTGAGGAAGAAAAGGCAGATTCTGACAGTCAGTGACTCAGACACTAAGCCTGTTCTTTCCAGTGTTATTTTTAGCTCATTAGATCTCCATGTTTAGTTCCCATTACCAGACCCCAAATGAAAATTCAGAGAGATAGTTAAAGAGTTAAGTGCTTTCAAAGCATCTAAAATGCTCCAGACGACCCTGTGAGGCTGCATGCTTCCTATCGGCAACCTAACCTTTAAAGTTAGGTCATACTGCTTTTCTTTTTCCTTAAGGACAGAAAACAAATAGAAGTGAATTTCACTCCACATCTTCATGGAGCAGACAGGGAGAACTCAGCGCAGGTAGTACCATCCATTGCAGTGCCTTTGGCCACATCCCGGGCGTGAGCCATGCCCTGCAGGTGCAGGGCTGAAGAGCAGCCAAGCGGAATTGCTGGGCGCTCTTTCAGACTTCTGGGATCAGGGAGGGGATAGTCTGGCCCCGGATTATCATCTCAAACTATGTAAGGGGCTGACAAAACTGTATCCTACATTAGCAATTACCCATGAAGGTGGTTGCAAATGTCCATGCTGCTTAAACCTAAATTGCCTTAAAGGTTGGCATGTGCCATTATGGAAAGAAGTACCACCAGGAAGAAAAAGGCCCAAGTAAGAAATCTTGTGGCATCAATCTCATCAGCCTCACAAAGGATGTGCTTGCTTCTAGTAGGTTACCCTGGCCTCAGCGCTCTTTTCCTGGCCTATCTTTGAAGCAGTCTTTTCAGTGGCACCTGGGTCATGCTGCTTGCCCCTCGCTCCTGCTCACTTTCTCAGCTCTGTAACGCATCCAGTTCCTGAAAAAATGCATTAAAAAAACCAAATCACTCCCTGTCAAAATGTTCTAATCAGAACTAGTCTATTGTCTTCAGCCTTGGCCTTTGAGTCCCTTCCTTTAATCATTTATCCTTCTTTTCCTCCTGCCTGCAAGTCTGATACCTTCCTTCCTTCTGTCCTCATTGGTATTCAGCTGGTGTACAGAAGTATGTTACTGCTCCAGGCAAGCAATTATATCTCAATCTCCACTGGCTGGTCCTAGTGGCCCTCTTCACTGCTGCTCAGGGGGCTAGAAAAATCAAGGCATTCATATTCTGCCCAGAGGCTCCATCTCCTCCTGGCCTGCTGGTTTTTCAGTAGCAATATCTAGCTGTGCATATGTATGATGACATCAGGGTCTATTTAAGCAGGAACCGTTTCAACCTGTGCTTTTAATTTGTTTAATGTTGTGCTAGAAGCCACCAAAACCCATTAGAGAGTAATAGTCTCAGGATGAGAAAAGCACTTGGGACACCTGGTAGATCTCAACCCCTTCAAGAGGGAAAAAGACCAAGTCTTCCAGCAACCCATTGGCATCACAACTGCCAGTCCACCCAGTAAGAGGTGGATGAGGGACCTTTCTACTCGATGCTTCAAAGGGCACCACCATGTAGCAACTTCCTAAACTATGGTTATTCAAAACAGCACGCACAGAACAAAACACCATCAGCACAAAGCTCAACATGTAAAGTTGCAGGTGCAGCTTCACCCTCCCTGCCAATGGGCAGGTTTCAATACAAGTTCACATTAGCATGTCTGCAACGTGGATGTGTTCAGCTCCCTCAGAGGCTACTCGAGCTTGGCAGTGCCCTGCAACTTCCACTTGCTGCAAAGTCGAGGGGAAGCAGCGTGCCACAGGGGCCGTTTGCAACCTTCACCACAGAATTTCCATTAGCATCTTCAGCTTACTCTATAAAAGGCACTATCAGTAGACCCTTTGCACAAGTACACCTACAAATTGCCCCAGAAGGTCAACTAGATAAATAATGGAAGGCTTCCACCTTTGAACTAAGGCTATGATTGGCCACAGTCCCAGAAAACAGCCAAAGGCACTTGCAGCAGCAGAATATATTGCCTGCAAAAATTGCTGATGGACAGTATCTTGGATCCCAAACCCAGCCCTAGGGGACACAATATCTGACTAGCATTCTGAGAGAATAATACTCTGCAGAAATTATAGCCCCTTCTAAATGCAGGCAAGAGAAAGGTTGCTCTCTGTCAAAGATAGACAGCAAATACTATCCTGAAAGCTGTTAATATTGACTTTACTTCCAAAGAATACTATCTGTTTACCCTGCTGAATTATTCTGGGGAATGTAAACACTATATACTATTCAACACAGCAAAAATCAATGCCATGTATTATTGAAGATCTGGATAAGAGCACAATGGCCCTCGATAAGCGCTCCTGGTGTGTCAGCCACTGCAGCTGGCTGTGGTTTCTGCTGATGGTGAAAGCTGTGATAAAAGCTGTAAGAAGCACAAGGTTATCAGGGAACACAGTCAGGTAAGCGCCACTACGAGACAAAACTGACCCAGCCAGAGCAGTTCTGCCTCCAGCATCAATTAAGAACCTCTTGGCCAAGGCACACCAAATTCTGTCTCTTTTGATGACCAGCTTTTCAAGCTGATTTAAGCAGAACCAAAACAGAAAAAAAAATGTATTTACAGAGTGCGAGCCAAGCACAGACACTAAAGTACTGAACATACACTTTCTGCCACCGGGTTAGCCTGGGGATGACATGTGCCCATTAACTCCATCCCAGCACACAACAGGAGGGAGGTGACAGCCAGAAGTGACTTATCTACATAATAACTACCATCAGAATGACATCCTAAAGCATTTTTCCAACAGCTTACTGCTTGAAGTGCAGCCTTACCAATCCTTTAGTAATTATACATCTTAATGAGGGAATAGCAGCAGTGTTGGCCTTTCTGCCCAGCCAGCACATACGGCTATTTAATGCTCATCAATGGCAGAGCCATGACGTGACAGTGGACTTAACGCAGCAAAAAGACAAATAACCCAGAGGAGCACACACAGGACTCGCCATCGTGCACTAATGGGCTTCATCAAATACCAACCATTTCGGATTAACAACCTTCCCGTTAGATTCTGCAAACCTCTGCTATAGCCTCCAGGCACAATTTAAAGCAAAGCAGCAAGAATCAGCATAGCAAAGAACTGTCAGGAGGCAAAATAGAATTTCTTCTTCTAGTTAGACTCTACATTTGTAGAGCAGGGAAATCCCCAAATTGTGTTTTGACTAAAAAAAAAAACACTCTGCAGTTTTGCATTGGGTTTGTAGGATGATACAACTGTGTCTGATTTCAAGACATGGCAGGAATCTCATTGCTTGTATCTCACAAACAGAAGAACGTGACTTAATTACAAACAAGAGGAAGCATATCAAGTAACAACTGAAATTTGATCTGATTCTTCTTCTGGCGGCTTCTCTAGTATTTGAGAAGTGTTCCTGGGGAATGTTTAACTGCTGCCTTGAGCATGATGGGGTTTCCAATCTAAGCACTGGCCAGCAGTCTCACTAATAAGAATACGTGCATTTACAATCAGAAGTAAATAGCATGGTAATCAGGGCCTTCACTGAACAATTTAGGGATTGGGACATAATGTCATCTAGTACCTCTATAGTCTTTTGAGATCCAAAAGCAGATTCCTTCAAAATATAATAGCAACAACAACAAGAAGAATTAAAAAGAAATTTTGTTGGCTGATTGCTTCTCCTAGATTTCTGCAATACTAGAGAGTTCCAGACCTGCATTTGAATGGAAAAATCACTTGTGATGCAGTCAGTTGCTTTTCTTAAAATGTTCCACTAAAAAAGGTCAGGCTTCCTCCCCTTAAGTGCCCATGAAATGAGCTATCAGTAGGCCATCCTTTTTACTTACACCTTATTCATTAGTGTTCCTGCATCTCCAACCACCTTTAACACTAAAGTGTATTAAGTGATAAAAATGGTACTATTAGTCCACTTGCCAAATCCCAGCTATTAAAATCCACCTCTCTCTCAGCTGCAATCTTGAGAAGCAAATGCATGAATCACTCAGCAGCAGGGTGCCGAGGCTGCCTCTCCCCCACAGCGCGGTTGCTGGCACCAGGAATGTCCTGCTTGACATTTGTAGACCTACAAAGCAAGGGAAGATTTTCCTGTGGGATTTTATGCCTCGTTTGTGCTGACTTTCAGGGTGTGGTGGCACAGTTCCTGAGATCCCCCTCCCAAGGCTCCCTGTTGAGCACAGGCTGCTGTCTCCTCTCACCTTCCCCGCTCACTTACCGGCCAACAAGCTCCTGCCAGCACCTCCGTCCCGACCACAGTGGTCCTGCTGCAGCCCTACGAGGGTGCTTCTCACCCTTCCCAGCAGCTCGACCCTGAAGCACCACCACCAGGACAGGTGTCTAAGTTATTATAGGAGCTAACAAACTAACATGGAGACGCTGGGCTTGCTCAGGGTGCCTCAGAGACCCACGTCAAAGCTGGGGGGAAGTCAGAGGCCAGGATGGAAATGTTTGCCTATGGCAATGCCTCCAATTCTTCACTAATGACACCGCTGCTGCTCTGATGGAAAGGATCAGAAAGACTGGCTAATGAACACAACTCATTACTGAAGGCCTCCTGGGCAAGGGATGACAGGGTTTCAGACAAAAATTCATCCTAGCTCACAGCAATACGACAGACATTGCACGTTTCGTCTCTAAATAATCATCCTGATGGAGTTGCCAGTGTGCTGTGCTAAGGCAAGCCAGGCAAAAAAGGCAAGCATTAAGAAAGAAGCCAGTTAATTCCATTACAAAGTTTGTTTTACTTCACAAGCTCAATTGAAGCACTCTGTAAGACTCTTCTGACATCTAACTCAAATGATCTGGCTTGTACAGTGCTAACAGCTCTTCCAGTGCTGAGAAAGAGGGGGAGAGATGGGAGATCGTGTACCAATACACAAGGGATAAGCTAGGGAGCAGGATCTCACAAATGCTACTTGCTTCATTCTTTTGTGATTTTTTTAAGTTCTGTACTTTAAAAAAAAAAAAAAAGATGGATTTGTACTTGAATTTAATATATCCACTTACTTTGCCTTACTCCACTCCCTAGAAATGAAATCACGTTTCTCAGTTGAAGTACTATAAGCTGTTGCACTGATGACTGATTTCTGTAAAAGTCATTTTAGTCCTAGTTCTCACATCACCTTGTTCTCCTCTCCTGTAGTAATCATTTAGGATCACAGTTAATTATTGTTCCACCTAGCGGCACGTTCACTCCACAGGGGTTGCACCCTACAGTGTCTAACATGGTAGCAACAAGGGCTAAGTGACACAACCCACCATCCAGCACTTCAGCTGACAGAGAAGAGCAGAGCTAAAGTGCAATCTGGTATCCTCCTGCAGTTCCCAGTGCAACAGCTTGATGTCACCACCATCTTCTCCCCCTTCCCACTGTACATCACCATTCTTCACCTTCAACTGGAAGTCATACGCCTCCCCAGGGGAGCTGCAGTGGGACAGACTGTGGAAGAACCAGCAATTCGTTCCAGCATGGAATTAGCTAACCCAGCCTGTATCACCACCGGTAACAGCTGAAGCCGTTGTGATTAATGAGGAGTGAGTAGCAGTTATGAGACCTGGGAATCTTCCACTGTATTTTCAAAAAGCAGCGCATTTCCCATTCATCTTCACCTGGTCAGACCTGGTCGAACCTCTCTATTAGTAAGGGATGGTCCGATGCCTTCCTGCAAAAGCCCATTAATCCTGACTTAACAGTTCATGTCTCAACTCCTTGCTTTGCCAGTATCACTGTTTTCTCTTATGCTGGCTTTACAAAAAAAAACCAAAGTACGCATCAGAGAAGTCTGTTTCTGCAGCGATGATGAGAATACAGACAGAAGCACTACTCTTTAGAGACAGCCCTCTTTAGTGGACTTCTGTATTTTAAATTACTGTCAATTTCCTGGGCTGTATAATGAGAAAGTGCATATTACATTATCTTAAGACCAGCCTAAGGCTCTCCACAGCACTTCCAAGCCGATGACAGCTAGTGTTCAGCAGTCTTATTTGGGGTACCTGGAATGGATGTGGGAGCGGTAGAGAAGAGATGCTTATTCAAGGTTCCAGGTTACATGGATTAACTTTGGAATTATTCAGAAGTTAATAAATAGCTGGATATTACCCAGACCACCACAAGGATTCCAGTGAATAAGGTGTGCAAATCAAGTTGACAATGAAAACTTGCATAAACCATCTTTCCTTTCAGTTAAAGAATAAAATTCCACACAGTCAATTTTAACCTAGTACTTGCACTTGAGCTCAGTAACGTGTTCCTGAAAAAAAATTAGGTAAACACACAAATTCTCACACTGAAACAGCAAATCCCACAAAACAAGGAAACGATGGAAGAGCAAAAAGCACTCAGGGTCAGTTCTTCAAGCACAGAAGCCAAGCCTACATTGTACATGAGCCAGATCTTTCAAAAGGCATCAAGGTAAGAGAAAACTGACAGTAGCAAAACCAAGACGCAACTCATTTTACAAAGAATAATGTTGGAGCAAAAAATCACACATAAAGCTTAAGTAGTGACCAGCACTCCTGGAATAGTACAACACAACTCCAGTTGCACCGTTCCTCGTAAGAGCTGAACACCTAAATATAACAATCCTATCTTACAAATCCTGAACCGGATCTGAATGAGGAACTAAAGCAAGGCTGGCTATTCCAGGTATGCCAGTGTACCTTCTTAAGTGCAAGTACACTTTATACAAAAGAAGGGATCTCTGTGGCATGTTTTGTTTAGCTGGACTGAAGTGGAAGCAGCTATACTGGTGTACTTGTCAAGGAAAGCACATCTGCTTTTGGCAGAGTGAAAACACTGCAAAAAGAGTTGCGTGTCAAAATAACACTGCAGCTGGAATAAACATTCTGCTGCAGACTCCCGCTTAATCACTTGTTTCCCCAGCGCCACGTAGGTTTTGGTAGGGATTAAATAAAGCAATACAATATTCAGTTGGCTGGCTCTGAGGTCAGCTGCTCAGAACTGCCAGGGAAGTTACCGGAAGGAGCCGGGGCAGGGACCGGCAGCACGCACTCCGGTTGCTAGGTAGCTTAGAGTTACAGATATGCCTCATTTGCCTGTGCAAACACACCCCATAGGCCTGTATTTACAGAACGCGGCCTTTGCTTCCCATTCCTTTGAGCGAAATAAAAATACTGAGAATTCTTCCTTTGGGAGCTCAGCAACAGTTGCCCTGGGGTTGTTGCTGTTGTCCCTGAAACGTGGTTGTGTTGCTGAGCTGCGGGCAAAGCAGGCAGCTCGAGTCGGCACTCGGCCACGCAACCGCTGCTGGCTCCAGCCTGATGTTACAGGGTAGCTACTCTCACCTCAGCTTCACCACTTCAGGTGATATCTGAATATCAAAACGTTAGGCTGGAGTTCACTCTGTAAAACTAGTCTAGTCCCAGGACAACAGGATTGCAAGTTTGGGAGACTAAACCTACTAGACTTGACTCCCACATTTTACCGCTCTAACATCCCAACTGCAATTAGCACAGAAAACTGCAATTCAGCATCTAAATCAAAAGGAAGTAAAGAAATAGCTTCTCTGAGGTAAGAAAGAATCAGAATTATGCACTGCCCGAGCATTCTGAATTATTGAACAGTGATATCTTGGGGAAACTGAGATACTTGTCAAGAGCCCACATTACACTGTGTTACTGAGGGGAAATATTCACTACAGGAGGTTTGGAGAAAGGAGTACCACATATGACAAGAACCAGCGTGTATCACTTAACCATAATAAGGTGGCATTTGTACATCTATTTAATTTGTTTTCCAGCAAGCATACGAAAACACCGCATAAGAATGCTGTAAGCACACTCTACAAATTAGCTGGCTTTCAATGCCAACAAAGCCTCCTAGCCACAGAGTTCATTGTCACACAGCTGGCAGACACAAGCTAAAAACCTACTGACCAGCTACAAATTATTCAACTTTCAAATCAATAGAGCCTTCTCAAAGGGCTGTGACGTCCCCAGGACTCACAAGTAGAGAACAAGCTCTGGCGTATATTACCTGACCTCCCAAGAAAAGGCCATTAATTATCCTCTTGTCCTGGCAGCTGAAAGCTGTCAGTCCAGAGGTGTAAGTCACAGGCTTGCAATGACAGGCATGAAAGACTGTTTCAATAAAACTCTTGTTACCACATCAATTAACAGGTTGGTTACTTACAGTAACTTAGAGCAGGTCTAAGGAGCAAGGTTCTTACTGATTTGACACTTGTTTTGGGCACTTTCTTAATAGCAAGCAGCTATCCCCAACAGATGTTTTGTAGGTAAGAGATTGGTGTTTGTCTCTCCTGTCCTTAGGCAGGCACAGAGAAGGTGTGGGCGAGCAGCGCATCTATTTTCAACAGTAACATCATAACAACTTGACGACAGACCATCTGATTCCAAGTTCAAGAAGAACTGGGAATCTACGCAAAGCACATAGATAAAATTGGATTTTTAACAGGTACAGCATATTAGAAAGCGCATTTATGGCAGGACGGGAATAGGCCTACAGGGCTGAGAAGACACAGCAAGATCTTCAGGCAGCCCTCTCAAAAAAAATCGCTACAAGACCAGGCACAGTGGCATTTACAAAAATCTGTGCTAAACGTGTAATTTCCAAAGCCTGTGAAGCTTCCAAACTTATTTGTACGATACCAACAACTACGTGCTCTTGACTCCCACTACCAAAAGCGGACAGACAAAAGCTGGGAGTCACAAACATCTCTCAGCAATTGGAACAAACCCCATGCCTGGCTTGTAAACACCTCATTACAGCCCACTCCCTGCCACATCTGAAAAGCAGCCACCAGTTATGTATGGCAGCAATGAGAACAAGGGTCAGCAGTGCTGGCGTGGGTGCAGACTTCAAGGGGAGCAGGAAGAGGTCAAATTATTCACCAGGACATTCTGATAGACACTAGTTTTCCTCCTGGTTCCAAACCTACCCCAACCTTCCTGCAGCAGGCTCTGCCAGAATGTGCCCCCCGGGAAGGAGAAGCATTAGTCAGCCTCCCCAAAGCAGGCACTGTATATAAAAGCATATAAGCAGTGACTACAGCCAGCCAATCTATATGTGTCTCATCCCGGGGTTTGGCAGTGGTGACTAACTGGACTGCAGGGCTGGAACTGAAGAGCTGCAGAATGTCACTGAGCAAAGAAGTTCAAATGGGAACAAGCTCCAGGGACATGGCAGGGGGGACAGAGGGGCCCGGTGCTGCATCCACCACTGATGCTCCCACACCAGCTTTGTGTGTACCTCCAGACACAGAGCACCCGACTTCCAGCCTTCATCCAGTTTGCATCAATGAGTTTCTCTGTCATTAAGATGCAAGGCTTGACAAACATTATCGGTGTGACTTCAGGTCCAGCTACATCAAAACAGCCATTTCTTGGCCACAGGAAGGTTTCTAATAACCCTGCCAGCCCTCCAAAAAATGAGCATGTTAACGACACGCATGCCTTGAACACCTCTCCCTGCCCTGCCACAAGCATATTTAAGGATAAGTAATTGCTCACAAGCGTGTGCAGTTGCTAATTTCTGGAGATATAGAAGGCATATAATAAAAGAACACAGCTTTTAGGAATTCATAACAATGAAAGGCAGTGCGACTGCCTCAAGTGCAGAAACTAAAAGCTTTTTCCTTCAGAACAAGAGCAGAATCGAGTAATTGTCGTTTCCAGGGAGATGGGGAACTTGAGGGATCAGAGCTCAATCTGCAGTTAAATGGATTGGAAACAACTCCCTGCCAGTTGCAGAAAAAACACGGATAAAAACACACAGAAAAATTCCAGAGAGAGCATTTTCCTGGCACTGTGCACATCTCCCTACATCCGGGAACGGTGGACCAATTTTATTCAGATGGCATTCGTGAATAGCTCACCTCAATCAAGGGAGAAGTATTTCCTGTGTTACCCTTTTCTTATACATCTTCCATTCAACCCCCCTTCACAACAAAACCTGACAGGGATTTCAGTTTTCTGCTTTCAGGAGAGAAAGTTGAAAATTCACTCACACTCCAAAAAGCTCAGTTCTAAGCAGACCAGCTATGTGAAAAATACCTAAAAGAAGACTGTAAAATGCTCTCTGCCAGCCAGGCAGACCTTCGCCTTTCCACTGAGATGTTTCACAGGTGCGGAAAGACAAAAGTTCACGTTTCAACGCGATGCCAAATTCTGAGCTTCTCCCATGTAAAAAGCAAAATTGTGTGACTTCCAAAGGATTTTCCAAAATAACCAATACCTTTGTGAGTGCTGTAAAGGGCTGCAAATGTCACCACGAAGAAGGTGGTGGAATATTTTCCAGCGTTAACCAGATGAAAGGCCCGTTTGTTATCACGGTAACGGCGCAGGCACTGGATGAATCGCAACCAAGCAGGGATGCACTGGACAACTGCTCTCACTCCGTAGGAGTAGCTGTAACAAATCTGATTATCTGCAAGAAAAGAAGTTTCAGAGACACAGAATCAGCAAGTTTAAGAACTCCTGTCGTCTTCCTTTCTGTAAGAGCAGTATCACTTGATGTGAGAGCAAGTCCCCATTAATGTCTCACGCTTAGGCACACACACATGCAGAACAGAGAGAAGCTCATCCTCAGAAAGTATCCTGAGGCCTTTAACTTCATCTCCGAGGTATTCAGGTGACATGACATCAATAACACATCCAGCAAGATCATCATCTAACTCTTCCACTGCTGAGCAAAATTAACATGCAAAATTAACATGCGTGCAGATTAAAAATAATCTATTTTTAAATTTATTTTGTGCTGTTGGCAGTACTGTGAATAATCAAATTAAGGATGGAAATATAAAAGGCCATTGACGCTGAATTTTTGTGCATAAATGGGAGAACATTTCCAAACTCTGCAGGACACCTCGAAAAGACTAGTTTGCCTAAGATGTCCTTGACCTATTTTTCTTGTATGTTGTAATAGGAAAAAACAGATTTCAGTATGCGTTTGGGTGAGTATTTCTGTTGGTTTGGTTGGTTGGTTTTTGTTGTTTTTTTAAAAAGCAAAGCCAGGACATAGCCCTGGTTTCAACAACGGGAGTGAGAGGCAACTACACCAATGTGGCATTGTGTCACACCCCTGATGTTTGAAAGCTTTTTTGTATTTTATTGAGAAAATTACCAGGAAAACCCCAGCTTTGCCTGGAAACCCCAAGGATTCTGTATTCTTACGGTGTCTCACTCAGCACATGTAAACCAAACATCCTACTGACTAAAAAACATTTGTTTCTTATTCAGAAGAGCAGAGACAAGTTATTAGCTGCTATTTATTCCAAAGCACTGCACTATCGTTCCACTGTTTGGATGGGAAGAGGACAAGTTGTTATCTACTCAGACACTTAATTTATTTTATTTTTAATAAATATGTAGTTACTTGCAACACTGTCTTAAAGGGAAGAGAAAGATCAGACAGATTGGAGAGCAAAGTGAACATCGATGCTTCTTGAAGCATACTGCAAATTCTTTCATCAACTGTCAAAACCATCAGACAACACTATTTGCCAGCAGTCACTGCTTAAAATGGAAAGATAACAGCCCAGCCCAGGAGGAGACAGGTATGATTTTACCACTAGGAAGGCCAAAGTCAAAATTCATATGCCAGCTCTGCAGCTTTCCTGGCTAGAAAGGAGAGAAGAGACAGAGTGGGCACAACTCTGGCATCACAGCTTCAACTCTAATTGAATATGGGATGACACTAACAAGCCCTGAGGAGATTTCTCTATCCTCTCGTGCTTTAGGCTACTGCAATGGAGCCTGTAAGAAGCAGGCCACAGCACAGAAAATTGTGGTCAACAAGCTCAAGCAACTTATTTTCATGCTGAGCAACGGGAACGGGCTAAAAGCAAATACATGGTTAAACCACTATGAAATAAAACAACAATGCCAGGAAAATGAATTCCTCTTTCCAATCAAGTAGTGCTGTCTCTAAATTCTCTGATGAATATACAAGTCGGGCCAAAAGACTGGATTAGGAAATGAACACTGATGTGAAATTCCATTTCTCTGGATGGCAGTAAGAAAGGGGACAATCTCTCTAATGCTGTGTTTACAAGAAATGCCAATTATTTTAGTTTCCTATGCCATTGGTAGCCCTCTTCAGAACAGACAGATGATTATGAAGTTGTTTTGCTCAGTGTTTTTCAGGTCGTTTTGACTGTGTTCGCCTGGGTCATCAGCATTACTCTACCTGTATTTGCCAGAAGTCCATCATTGTCCTCCCACTGAACCTCAAAGCTGTAGAAGCAGATCATGTATTCCAAATCCATGAGTATCACGACCAGGCTGTTGAGCTGATCAGCCAGCCAGAAATCAGCAAAGCCCACCTTGTGGAAGGGAGCAGTGAACACTCGAAACTATTGTGGGGAAAAAAATAAAGCAATAATTCATTACATAGTGTCAAAGACATCTAAATGCAGTGGCAGGACATCACAACATTGAACAAATATGGAAATAATGGAAACACTTTAAGATTTATTTCCAACCTTTTGCTCCTGCTGACAAAAAACTGCCTCCTCACTTTTAGTACAGATAACATCCCTGCTTTTCTCTGCCTGTATACAACTACTCATGCCCCCACCTTTTTGTGTTTTTCTGGCAGAAGAGCCCAGTCTCCTCCAACCAAGCTCTTTCCCAGAAACTCCCAGACTCTGTGTAAGAGCTCTACACAGCTGTACTCATTTTGATCAGTGATTTCTTTCATTTAGACCTTGTGGTGACTGTTACTGCTGGATCTCCCAAGGCCTCTAGCAGGGAAAGAGCTAAAGAAAGGGCAGAGGAAATCCTATTGTCTGTCGATTAGACTCCCCCTCAATCACAGTCCACTTTCCCTCTAAGCCTTAACAGCAGTTTTGCTACTTTCAAACCAGACAGTTTTCATGGGCCATTACCTTTGATTACAACTCTCTCTACCCAGTTAGTTATAGTTACTAACAGCCAATTTCTCAAAGAGCCAGCACCATCCTGTAGTTGAGAGATTTATGAACCTTTAAATTAATGAAAGCACAGGCTAACACTGATCTTTTGTATTGCTCTCCTTATTAACCTAAAGGGTACACACCTACAGAGACACAGGAAAGGACTGACACATTCCCATCAGCTTGTAATGCCAATTTAAGGCTCTGGTCCTAAATTTCAAAGTCAAATAGGGGATTAAGATTTAGTGGCATAAAGCAGATATGGATCTTGACCCAGAAAGCACTGTGCTTCACGTAGGAGGGCACCTATTATGAAGGCTCAGACAGGGCCAGCTGTTAGGGAGGTCTGTCTTCAAAGTCATCCAGCTCCAGACCAGGATCTGCAGAGGCCAGAGAATGCACATGAGCCTTCCTTTTCAAAAGGCCCTTACTCCTTTTTATGAGCTCTCTCTGATACTATCCTTTATCTGTGTTTCAGGGAAAAAAAAAAAAAAAAAGTCTGTGATGAAAAAGACCAGTGAAAACAAATGAAATGTGAAAACAGCATTACAGATAAATCTCCCTGAAAAATGAAAAAAATTGATAAAATGCATGTTGTTATTTAATTTAGGGAGAGACATGATGACAGCACAAAACTTCTAAGAGAGTGGACTCTTTCCACCTAAAGCTTACAGAAGACAAGGAGTCAGCAGATGCAACCTTGCTAAGGTACTGGTATCTCAGTCAACTATCCTCAAGAACCTGAGATGTTTTTTGAACCCTCTCAACCCAGCACGTTGGGCACTGTGGTTTCTGACTGCTGCCACACGCTGCCCGGGCATAACTGAAGTTGCAGCCCAGCTTCCAGAGGCTGCTGGCAGGTACCACAGGCAGCTCCTCACTTCCCAGCTGAGAACTGTCTGCAACATCAACATTGCCCAGTGAAGACGGACCATGAGAATAATATACCCAAAGCTGCGGCTGAACCTCAGTGTCAAGTAATCTGTGGCAATTATCTATGAACAGTTCCACAATCCAAGCGCAGACTTCCTGGTGCTGATTACTGCAGTTTTAATAAGTGCTGAGCTGGTAGATATTTGAGCTGGAGCTAAACACTTCCTAGATTTTCACCTCTCACAGACAGGCTCCCTGCAGTTGTTTCGCCATTTTGGCGCCCTGCAGGGAGCGTGGACACTCAGGCAGACACTGTGCCATCCCCTGGGCTCAGATCCGATTCCTCAACCTACACAAATGTATTGGTGGGCTTCTCATCCGGCAGCGAAGGGGCGAAGGACACTTGCTTAAGCACGTAGGCAAGAAAGAAGAGCCTAGCATGGGAATTCAACTTACTACAGGCTGAATAACTTTTTTCACTCAGAGGAAGATGAATTCAAATGCAACTTGCGGTTCCCCCAGGTATTATCAAAAGAGATCCTGCTCATGAGTACCAACAAGCAGCTGGGGATGATCATGGGTGGAAGCAGTAAGTCTCCTCGATTCATCAGGAAATGCTACAACACACTAAAGTATGGTCCTGACTTGGTTCTTGAAAAATTGAAGGTGCCAGTAACGCTCTGCTACACCCAATAACTCAGACTTCATTTTAACTGGAAATGAAACGTATCAAGTACGTGAAGAAAAACACTCACCAAACCTAAATTTGTGTGAACAGCACAGTTCTAAGGATTGGTACTATTTAAACCTTCTTTCACCCAGATAGCTGCTGGCAACTACATGGAGAAATAAAATACACTCAGCTGGCCAATTACCTACAATAAAAACTAGAAATGCCTAAGAGCTACGCTTTATGTGGCTTGTCTGGCCTCTTCTTTTTTCCCCTTCCTGCATAACACACAGTCAGAAGTACTGTGTCGTTTTCCACCATTAAGGTGATCTTGCATTTTGATGAAGCTTTTTTCCCCAGGAGACCTTGGGGTGAATTGGCCTTGGCACACTGAAAGGTATACCTGTATCGCAGACTGTAGTGTAGTCTAGAGATAGCTGGGATACAGCCAGTACTGGAAACTGCCTAAGAGCTCTGTGAAGACTAAGAATCTTACCCTGTTAAGATATTAAGGTAAATTAGCACAGATATTGCTCACATGGTGAGAGCACTTCCAGTGCTTCCCCTAGCACCAAGGGACAGCAGTAAGATTAATGAGGCCTGGGACTAAAGGTATATTTATGAGAGAAGGCTGAGCACTGGAAGGCAAAAAAGGAAGAAACTGAAACAACAGTAAGCTAGCAAATCAAAAACCAGATGTAAGACACAGAGGTTAACTAGCTGTGTGCATATCTGCACGCGCACGCTTGAAGCATGACTCTACATTTCATCTTTGTCATGTTCCAGATAAAGTTAATTGTTTTAATTGGCATTGAAATGATTCTATGAATAACATCAGCCAGCCAAATCCTCTTCTACCTGATGCTTTCTGGGCAGTTCCAGCAAGAATAAGGTATCGAGGGAACCAACTTGATTAAAGTCAATTTAAAAGGGCATAGAAGGTGGGAATGAACATGTGAGACAGCCACTTGGGAGGAAATTGAGCCATCCAACAAGTTTGAAAACTGTTCTTCTGGAGCTCCCACTTATAACTGGAATACTGAAGTGGCATACATACTTACATTCAATTTACCAGATTTATCTTACCTGGAAAGGAGGACATGGATGTAAAAATAAATAGCTTTTTTAAGACCACAAACAGATTTGCTGAAAAAACACCCACCCATGGACACAATTTTAAAAGCAGTAACCTTTGCAAAGGTTCCCTGTCCCAGCACCCAGCACCCTCTCAATGTCACTCACCCAGTTTGGGCTGAGGAGTATCCATGCAGCCTTGCTTTAAAGTACTCTAACCCTAATCAAACTGTTTTGCTGCATTAAGGAAAGCCGAGGAAAGATATCCAAGTGTTTCTGTATGTGCAGAAGTGTGTATACAATTGTCTATAGGAAGATTAACAAGTAGCTACTTACAATTCGAAAATAGACTGCTACAGGCCAGCAGAAGAAATGCTCAACAACTATTTGCAGTCAATACCTTATCAGGTCTGCTCCACTAATACACAGTGGTATAAGCATTCCTCTTTCCTGAAGATTACTGACACTGGTATACATTTAACTGTTAATGCTCAGTGGGGTTTTTTTAAATTTATTTATTTAAAGCAGGTTTGAGACTTACCAATAGTTTCAGCAGCCAAAAACGGGACTTGTAATATAAGGTTTTGGTAGGGTTGATGAGAAAAAGCAACATGAAGCCGTACAAGATGAGTGGATTCACCTGCATAGGGATGTAGGTGAATTTACCATATATACACGCCAGCAGGCTCAGGCACCACAAAACCCCCAGGAAGCCAGCAATCTACAGAAAGACAGAAAAAACCACAGGGATACCTTATGAAAAAATGGCTCTAAAACCTACAATGAATTCTCATTATAAGA
Source organism: Nycticryphes semicollaris (assembly GCA_013400055.1). Classification (NCBI taxonomy): domain Eukaryota; kingdom Metazoa; phylum Chordata; class Aves; order Charadriiformes; family Rostratulidae; genus Nycticryphes; species Nycticryphes semicollaris. The sequence continues at coordinate 99,447 of VXBJ01006699.1, read as the reverse complement.
AAAGGGAGAGCAGTGCTCAATCCTGTAATCTAATCAGACTCCAGCAACTTCCTCTTCTAATTGTATTAGAACTCCTTGCCAGGAAACGGTGCAGGATTTACCCTCCTGATATGCCGCACAGCTCAACCACTCCTACAATCTATTGTGTTTACCTCAAAGAGATGTTGATGGGACAAGTTGCTGCGGGGATTGAGTTCGAAGATGAGGACGTGATTCACTCCAGCCTGTCTCCAGCCATATGTGTTGATACCCAGCAGAAAGAGGAATTCTATCAGGAGAAAGCCACCTCGATAGATTCTCACCAGTGGCCACACATTTGGTCCATCTATAAAAGCCACACCTGGCAAAGACAAAAATGAAACAACCTTAGCAACAGCATAAGTCATGTCACAAAGCATATCTATGCTCCACTGCTTCATGCTGGTGCTCAGATGCTCGGCTGTACCCTGTGAAAACGGGGTACCCTCGTACACACCTGCATATTCCAGCAAGTGGAGCACTAGCCTGCCAGAGGATTTAGCAGTATTCCAGAGAAAATCCACTCTCCAGACGGGGTGGCCAGGTCATTAGCAGCTTCTTAAGACCCCTGTCACACACTACAGGCATGAGGGACAGCGCTAGCATAAATTGTGACTATATGCTCTTAAATGTTTGGGTTTAATGGAGATTAAATCCCAACAGAGAGATACACAAATACTTCAGCTCCCCACAAAACCAAGAAGGGCCATTTACAACAATGCTAAACTGTGCCTAATCACTGAACTCAATAAAACTGTAATGTAATACATATTCATAACTAGCAATATAATATCCAGCTGCACCCAAACAGAAAACTCAACATAAGGCAGCAATACTGGAAAGCCTGTTGCTTCCTTTGTTCATTCTTCAGCATTTTGGAAACAAATTTGATTAATTTCAAATGAGCGGCCTTAGACAGCAGTAGCTTTCTCTAGCACAAGCCCCTGTGCAAAATACTGTCCGCCAGTTGCCCATCGAGGTTTTATGATAAAAGTACAAATAAAATACACTTATTTGAATCATCAGTTTCAGTTTCATTTAGTGTTTCTAATCCACATGCTTTTTAAGAGGGGAAAAAAAGAACACGGGGCTTTACACAGTTGATACTGAGAATTTATTCCCAGAAACCTTCCTGTCTAAATTACAGCCACAAGTTTTTCAAACTTTTCTTCAGAGAAAACACATCCATAAGAAGTTTCCTGTATTCAGCACCTGTACTTTATACTACATGAAATTATGGAGGAAAACTGCAAGGAACAATGACTCAAGAACTGTTGCTTTATATTTAAAACTTAAAGAGACTATTAGGATTCAGGCAAAATAGTCAAATTTTGGACAGAAATGACACACATCCCAAAGTGGCTGAAAGAAATGAGTCTTATATATAGAATCACAAAAGCAGTGATTTCAAATTTTAATCTGAAGTGCCTGCAGACAAAACCAAGGGAGGTGCTTCCAAACAGGACAGAATAGCCCAAAAAAATATCAAATAAGCAATGATGAGACAGAATAGGAAAGACGGGCTGCATGCTACTCGAGACAGAATACCCAGACAAAGGTTTATCCTGAGGTGAACACAGTTCAATATGACAGTATAGCATATGATTTACATAGCTAATGCCTGCTAATCTCATTTCTGGACTCTCAGGGTGGTAGAGGACCATAATTGCAGCATGGAACAGCAGTTGGTTCTGGAGAAAAAGCATATACTGAACTGTAGAAGCAGCTGAGGTACTAACACACAAAAGCGAAGATAATTTCTTTATGTTCTCTCCTCTGATATTAAGACCCCATCTAGTGTAGCCTCCACAGTGCAAAAGCCAGATTTGATTCCCCTTTCATGTTTCCTCACTGAACCATTTTATTCATTACTGCTGAGCAGTTTGACTGAAGACCACCAAGGACCCCGCTCCCAGGGAAGTGCCCAGCAAAGGTGGGCCTCAAACTGGCATGACCCAGTCCATGGCTCTGTACTAGCCTGAAGGCAAAGTGATTTTCCATTCATAGGCTCTTTCCACTTAAATCCAATAGAAGTGAAGTCACCTCCTAGAATCAGCAGTTATGTGGCACCTGATCAACTCAACTTTTCAGCATGTGCAGGCTCTGAACAAGGTGCTTAGAGTGGAAGATGTCCCTGGTGACAAGCCCAATGACATCACAGCCTAATTCTCAAACAGCAGGAGTCTTGAGATTTTGCATGAAATCTTACAGGTTTCTGGTTAAAAAAAATAACCACACGCCCATCTTCATGAACTTTCAACCTCGATTACACACTACCTTTGCACCTAGTAAAGCTGACACAGAAACAGTGAGGCCTCTTGAGGGTAACATGGAGCACTTGCAGCCTTTAACAGACCTCAAGCTATTATGAGCTCATCTCTGCAAAACAGTGCTGTTCTAGTTTTAAAATCAAGCAATACAGAAGTGGGTTATTATTAGAAGTCATGTCCTAATGCTGTTTCACAGATTCTACACGTGGAACACTAAGATCCTATCTCAGTCAATCAAGCCATAAAAACAATTTGGCAAAAGTAGTATAGAGGTTAGCAAACTAATATCCAATTAAAAACAAACACTTTGCAGTTCAAATACAGTTTTTGTCCAATATCTGCAGTAACGTACAGATATCAGATCATGTCTGCTGATACAAACAGACCTATTATTGACGCTAGTTTAGTAACATCAGCTTTAGAGATATAATCATTTTTATGAATTCATTCTCACAACTGTTTCACTTTTTCATTCTTAATACTGAGAGATAAAGCAAACACAACTGGCTTGAATCATATTTGCATCTCACACAGAGATCAAGCATGTAAATTACAGAAAAAAAAAGATACAATGAATAAGGAACAGTTTATACACATTAAATAGACCCTTCACACAGACGGGTCAACCTTCTGCCTCTACCACAGCAAGACCAAAAGGGAAGCACTGCAAACAGCTTCTCAAACAGAGGAATTTTATCCCAAGAGATGACTGCATCCAACTACAGAAACATCTGATTAAAAATTCTTTTAAGTCAAAAACAGAGACATGGGCTTTCCCTAATGCAAGAGCTCATACGTTGATGTATTAGGCCTTTTCCTTTGTACTGCTTAAGCAAGTTACAACACTACTGAAATCACAGACACAATTAGTAAAGCCACTTGTGATTAAGCACTGTATTTGGATCAATGGTACTAACATGGCTCTTACTCTAATCAGATTCCAAACTCAGGAGGTGCAAAGCAGAATAAAACCAAGGAGTGAAATATGCAATAATTTATGGCAGCTTTTAAACTATTTTGCCAAAATCTGCCACCAAGAAAAAAAACCATAATTCATTCCATTAATAGGCACCAGGCATTGACATCCTAGAAATTTCTACATGAAAACATCCTGAGTGGCATGGTGCTCACATGGCTCTGTTTGGTCTCATTCTCAGTAGGCAGGCAGCACCATGCAAAATTTACATTCTGTGAGAAGCTCGCTCAAGGAGGGAAAGGGCTGTGAGTTCACAGAACAATAACAGAAATCTGGATTAATACACGGATGTTGTACCTCCAGAACACCCCTCCAAGAGTAAGGAAGAAACCAGGAGAAAAATCCATTATATATTCAAAGTCCAAAATCTGTGTATCTAACATCTCACAACGTGTTAACTGAGCAGAATGAATAGTCCAAAACAGTGTCATCTGACTCAGACTGATTGAACCCAGAACATCCTGAACAACCCAGTTCAGATCCAGGCCCTCACTAAGTGACGAGAACATATCCATACCCAGGTGTGAGAGCCAGATGTGTCCAGCCAAGGATACCCACCTGAAAGTATGACAGTGACGTTCAGTGCAATGAACAACCCACAGAACAATCCAACCCTGAATGTAGTCCAAGCTGGTACGGGCTGTGAACAAAGCAATGTTGGAGTTAAGGTGGGGTAAATAGGTTATCAAATTAATTAGCAGAGTAAACTTAAAATCAGGGGTACAATGTTCTGATCTCTGATTGCACTCTTCCTCTTGAAATGAGATGTGTTTTGTTTTTTTTTTAAACTGAAAATGCTGCACAATATTCTTTGCTTATGTTGTTGCTTTGTAGAAACAGAGGTGGGCACCTCAATGCCCGCTGAAAAATAGTCCAGACCACAAACACTAAGCATATGTTATTATTAGCACAAATTTCCTTTAACTATTTATCTCATCCCTTCATTACTTCTCCTGCATGCATTAGGAATATTCCAAATCTTCCGGAACTAAAGCAGATTATGTGACCGTGCCCCCCTCACAATTTGCAGAGCATGCTAACATCAATTATTTTCACTACTTTGTTCAAATGTTGAATCTAATTTGGCGCCTTGACAAGCTGGAGAAGCAGCTTCAATATATAACTCGATCCCTCACCTGAGCTGCTCCTAAGGGTGGAACACGCAAACGTTTCATAGCCTTCTGCCTGTCTCCATCTTCTAACTCATTGGTCACCACTTCCTAAGAAGATAAAGATTTACAACACAGAAATTCATTCTACTGATAAGCACATGGTACTGCATTAAAAACAAAACAAAACAAAGCAGTTGATTTCCAAGTTATTTTTGAGCCCTGGCCCAATACTCTTATTACACAGTAACAGAGAGATGAAAATCTCACCACAGTGCATCAAGTTACTACACAACACAAGCCAATTCTGCGTGAGCTTTTCCAAGTGAAAAATTACCCAGCTGAAAAGAACACACCCAAATTTATGTAAGCATAAATATGCCAGAAACCAGTAACATTTCAAAAATCGATTAATAGTTGTCTTGGTGGTGAATACAAGCCATAAAGAGGACAAAACCTTGTAGGAATCAGTAGTGAACAAGAAAATACTGTTTTCTAGTCATGCCCAGACTAGCATCTTTACCTCTGTTTCAGAGATTAGCTGGTTGATCTTCTTGCAGGTGTAGAAGGGTGCCACCTCCACCTCGGCCACCCGCCATTCTGCCCCCCGCGCCGTCTCCAGGTTCTTGTCATGTTTCTTTAAGATTTTGCGGAAGCCTGTGAAATTCAGGTTCTGCAGAGGAGGGAAAAAAGTTACCAGCTTTTAACCTCAGTCAGCTCCCAAGAAAGTTAAATGGTTATACTTCCAGTGCAAACAAAAAAGGAATAGTTAATAAGAAGAATCAAGATTATTACATCTATTGTTCAGAAGTTTTTGAGTTATTACTTTGTTAGAAATAATACATATCCCTTGCAAATAACACAAAAATGTGGGATTCAAGGGCATAAAAGGAAGGAACTTATTTGCAGGGAACTACCTAAAGCTCAAATTCCCTGAAAAGCAAAATCACTGCCACTTTCCTCCTTCGTGCACGAAGCCACAACATTCCTGAAGATAAATAACCTGCAGACATACTCAAAGCTCATATGCTTCAGGTTATTTCAAGACATGCTCCCTCTGTCTGGGTACACCTTATCACATACGCCCCGTGTACTGCAGCCCAGCAACTGGTCTCTGGATTAGCAGTAACAAGCTCCTAACAAAAAGAGAAAGCTGCAGAAAGACTGTATTTTGTTACAACTCTCAGTCATTACCAGCCCTTCAAGGGGATTTCCCTGCTGAAAAGGTTAAGTTACTGACTTTGACTAGTTTCTCTGAACTTTACATTGGTTTCAAATCATGTTCTCTTGATAAGGGAAGGGAAATCCATGTACAACAAAACTTGTGAAAAAGTTTTAAACGCTCCAGATTAAGTCCAGACAAGTGCATTTCTATAATAGCATCCTTTTCCACAGAGTCATTGCACGATGACTGCAAAACTAGTTTAGGCTTGCAGGAGCGAGAGATGTAACTCTCTCCTCTGTCAAGATAAGCACACAATGCTGCATTAAAATAAGAATTAACAGTTGATTTCCAAGTTACACATGAGTCCTGACCCAACTCACTTCTAATGCACGGTAACTGAGACAGGCAAAGCTCATCACACTTAAGGCAATTCCTGTGACAAGATGCATTTGAAATCCTGCATTTCATTACACAGAAAACACCGCTTGAAAGACTCAACATCTCATTCAAGCAACAGCAAGAACACAGAGAGACCATGGCAAGATTCACGGCTAAAAAAAGCTTAGAAAGTAGCTTGGAAAGAAAAAAACAGAGAAAACAGCAAAATTCAGTGCCCTAGGGAGAGGCTCCAACTACTCACTGAAATTATTTTCAATCTAATTATGCTTAGAGTGATTTAATACCAGACCCCTGCCATATAGGTGGGGAAATGAGGCTAGGGAGACAGAAGCAGGAAGCCAATGCATTAATAATCTGCATTATTGCAGACAAGAGACTTTAATTACTTTCTATTGGAAAAGCCAGCATCCCACCTCAGGGAGAGCATATCTGAAATATCAGAAATTTGAAATTAAAAAAATGTAACAAAATGATGATTTTGGTCAGAGATTTTTCTGTAGCCCCAAACTACCACAACATTATCCACCATGTGTGCAATCCCAGCCTGACTCTGGTGTGCCTCAGCCAGCTGGGACACGGTTACACCAGACAGCCTAGAACCTCTCCAGCAGCATTTCATCCACTGGCTGCAACAACTCTGCAACCCCAAAGTGCACAGTAAAAACACTGCTGGTTACAGGTGGCACTTCCCACAGGGAACACGCAGTGATGAAACTCTGAAACAGAACAGTCAAATATCATTTACCCAGTCAAAGGTTTTGCTATTCTTGCTGCTCGTGATGCTTTTATTTGGCAAGGGGCTTTCTCCAAGCCTGATTTCCGCTTCTGCTGGATATTAATAAAATCCATTGAAGCTAATCAGCGAATGTTATGTTTTCTCATTAAAGGGGGAAAAAACCAAATAGCACAACTCAGGCAATAATGGAATGATGGATCCAGTAGAATCAAACAGTGGAGTCAAAAATCTTTGATGCATTCCCTACTACGCTTGTATGTAAGCAAAGGCAAATGCAAAGCAGTTTAGTTAGATTCATCCACTATTATTTGTCCCATGAATGCACTACATTGTATATAGTATATATGTATGGAGATACTATTTACTTAATTTCACAAGATTTTTTTTCTAAAACACAGTATTTCAATTAAATAATTTATTTATATATGTATGCACTGTAGAATTATATATTACTGTTAACAAATTTATTTTATCAGAAGTTTAATCATTGGTACATTAAGCAACAGTTGCCGTGACGACAAGTTATAGTTTCACTTGATGTTTGGTTTGTGTACCTTATGAATTAACACGAGCAACTTTTCCTCTTGCTTCAGTCCTAACAGACTGAAGAATTTGTTTCCTTGCTTAGTTACCCAACCCAAGGCTTCAGCATTTCATCAAAGTCATAGTTTAATATTTACAATGCTGTGGTTGACTCCACTTTACCTCCTACAGGAAGGCCTCAGCTACATTATCTTCCCACCAAGTTATACTTTTTCCTCTCCAAAATTGCAGGAGCTTGAATATTCCTAGTTCTTACATTTTAAGTTCAAAAGTGATTAACAATATTATTCTAGGATTTGGTTTTGCGTCTGTTTTAGTATTTGTATTCCTTGTCCTCAATTTCAAGACCAACTTGAATCAATTCGTCTCATTCTCTCTTTAAGGTTATGTTATAGAAAGATCTGCTCCTTTTGAAAACTGTGAAAGCTATCAAATCCTTGTGGACTCTACATCAAAGTTTAGTATACTTACAATGGACCTGGACTCATGGTACCAAAAAGCAAAAATCTAGGTTTACAAGATGCCTTTCTTCACTGATTTTGCCAAAGGAATGACCTATGTCATCCACTATTTAAATTCTGCATCAAGGCTCAGAAATAAGCAAGAGCTTGCTTTTTTTGTTTGTTTAAAAAAAAATAAATTAAGAAATTATGGCAGGTAATACTGCTTCACTCCATTCATGAAAAGCTACAGAAATTCTACCTTATCCAGGATTTTGAACTAGAAACTATCTCTAACAGTTAAAGGGCTTTATAGAGAAATTCATAAATAGTTTCCAGACACCTGCTTAAAGACATAATATCTCTTCAGAAGAGGAACAAACTCAGAATTTTGTGAGACTTTAGCTTTGTCCGTATCGTACAGTGGTATTCCAGTAATTCTTAGGGTGAATTTTGTTTAGTAAAAATCTCAAGTACAACACTGGTAAAGATCTAAATGTAGATGTAGTGTATTTAAGTTTAGTAATTTTTATTTAACAAGCTAAAAACCCTCACAGCAAGACATTTAAAAGCATTTCAGAGTATTTAACACCAAAAGAGCTGGCCCCACAAAAAAAGACCTTAATAGTTCCATATTTTTGTTTGAAGATTTTTGGAACAGAATCAGCATCTGCAATATTTACCATGGCCTTTCATGCCAGAAAACCAAGTACAATAAAGATCTGGTTATTTTCATACTTCAAGGCAAACGAGCCCGTGTCCTACAGAATTAAAAACATTTTTTTAAAAAAATGATGTTTTAACAAGAAATTCTGATATAGCAAGGTCACAGTCACTACCATGGTAACGTCAAGAGGAAACAGTACATTAGCATTTCAGGTTTCATTAAAAATATTAGCTAAATGAGCTTTTCCCTAACTTGCCAGCTCCAGCCCTGTACAGAACAACACACTAAAGAAGAAGGAGGTCCTGATGAAACTTCATGTTCTGGCCATGGCTGGGCCAAGGGTGCTAGGATCAACCAGCCGAGAAAAAGAAGGCGGAAAGTTCTTTTGCAGGTCAGCTTCACATTTCTAGCTCAACAAAAAGCACCAATGCATACAGTGCTAGCTGTTAAGCAATTGCCTTTTCTTTAAAAAAACGTTTAAAGACCACAAAATAAAAGAAAAATTAAAAAAAACAAAACCGGCTTGAATGATGCAATTCAAGGATACACAAAGCAGTAGCACAGAGACATTTACACACAAGGCTTTGTAAACTGCCCCTTTTTGCAGGTACCTGATAGTTCTGCAGTAGGATGAGGCTGAGGTAGAGCTCGCTGAAGGCCAATTTCAGATCTTTGATATTCCTATGCTGGACCCGCTCTTCGTGGGACAGGTGGAAGACCGGCTTTCTGCGCCGCTGCAGCGTGGAAGCCCCACTGGCTTCTTTCTGTGCATCCAAAGTTGATTGTAACTCAGTCCGAAGAGTAGTAAACCTGCGCTGAGCTTCTGCAAGCTTTTCTGTGAGCAAGGAAAGGAAAAAGTCAGGTGAGTGGGTAGCAACTTGCCTACTGAGCCCATAAAAAGCACACCTTTGCCTCAAGTAACGTGCCTGTAGGTAAAAGGCACTGCGTTGAGTCACCTATGCCATGGCCATCCCTAACTAAATGTTAAATTCAACACCTCTGTGTATTTCTCTTTTACAAAGCTCCTTCTCATCAAAAGTTTTAATGCACTCCTATGAATAACACACACCCCCACCAAAAAAAAAAGCCATCACATCAGACAGATGTTAATTAATATATTCAAAACCAGGGGGCTGTCCCTTCAGCACAGGCTACAGCAGCATTAGAAATGAACTCAGACCTCTCGACTTCCACCCCAGACCTGATTTTCTAGAGGATGCTCATTCCAGGACTGTGCAAATACCTACTACAGATGGAAAAAGCTCAACCTTCCCAGCTGCCACCTGTACCTATGGCTATAAACCAGCACAGGGATGCAGGGTCAGGCCCCCCCAGACTGGCAGAGCTGCAGCCGGAGGCAGCCGGGCAGATAGGGTCTCATCCAAATACCAAAGCAGTGACCACACGTCTGCTTTGCACGCAAAGGAAAGTCACTCGCCTTTCTCAAATAAAGCAAACACACAAAAAGCATTAGGAAAAAAAACCTGTTAGACTGTTTTAGTAAACTTGACAGTTAGTAAGCAAAGCGCTTTTCACATCTGTGCACCCACTGCTGACTACGTCTTCACCATCTTTTTATATGACACCAAGAAAATCAAAGAAAAAGAACACATTTCAAATGTGACGCTGAATTTTGGAGCTCAGAGAGCAAGGCTACCCTTCTGCCAAGTTCCCGGTGACAGACAAACACAGCTTCTGCTTTGATCAGGAGTTACAACACTACTAGCTGCTGTATGTGATCCGCTGTAATAATTTTATGCCGCTTTTCCTCAGTTTAGGCTCACGCAGGTTAGAAGCATTGCCTCAGTCAACTGAATTTAAATACCATTTTTGTATGTAAGCAGAACAAGTCAGTTTCTTCCTCGCACCTCACGTATGAGAAAGGTGTTCCTTTAAACATGCTGCTTTACATACTTTCGGAAAATAATCTTTTAGGCTGAATAACCTATGCTACAAACAGCATAACTGACACCATTATCTTTCTCTTTGTCCTGTACAACTAGTTACTGCCAGGCCGTTTTCCCCACTGCAGCTTCAGTCACAGCTTTAGCATCTCTGTTGATTAGTTCCATCACAGACCCTGGGTGCTGGCATTGGCCAGGAAAAAGCTGAGCAAGTTGATGGTGTTGGAACCGATGGCAGGAAACTACAGCCACCTCTACCCAGCAGGACACACACCACTGCACCAGAAACCACAACTCAAAGCTCTGCCCAACAGTCTCCTGGCTATCAATTTAATTCTTTTCTTTAGTTTCTTATAGAACAACTGAATGGCAATTCTCAATTGCTCCCCCCCAGAAGAGTAAGATTTATTCTTATGGGGGCAGTTCTAACCTCTTCCTCAGACTGAGTCAATTCTGGTTAATTATAAGAGCAAAACTCCTCTATAAGTAATTTTACAGTGCTCTGCATAAGATGCTTTTCAGAAGGAGAATGCCTTTCCAAACAGGAAATGGGGATCAATATAGAAACATTAAGTACAGAAGAGCCTGAAACTCTAACTTTCTTGATTATAAACTTTATTAAATCAAGAGGTTTTAAAAAGACAGGAAAGGGCAACTCCTCTCTGACAACTCCTACAGCTGCAAGGACTCCACTGAACACATGCAACAGCCCACGGTGAGAAGTGCAAGAATCACACAAGGTCAGATCACACAAACAATAATCTCTCCCCAATTTAGGAACTCTCTCTGGAAGGAGTAATAGATATCTGTTAGAATCAAAAGCCTTCATATAAATAAAACTCACAAGTTCACATTCTGTATTCAAAACGTTACATTAAATCATCTGGTGATACACTTTTGGCTCAAATATTAAATATGGAGGAGTTTAAATTTACATCTTTTAATTTGAAGCACTATACCATTGACCCTATGTCCAGAAAAATCTTAAAATCCTTCAGCCTAATAACATAATATTTAAAGATTATGTTTTGAAATAGCTATAAAACTGCTACTGCAGTTTTTCCTATCTGTTTGCAGATTTCCATCCATAAAAAAGTATCATTCCCCAATACAAACTTTCTTCTTAATTATGCACTGCTGAAGAGAGTCATGTGTTGTCTCAGATACAGCCCTCTCCATCTATACGGGAAGACCACAGTCCTCTGAGGATCAGGCTTTAAAGCCAGTCTAATCACAGAATATCAGGGATTGGAAGGGACCTTGAAAGATCATCTAGTCCAATCCCCCTGCCAGAGCAGGAACACCTAGACCAGGTCACACAGGAATGTGTCCAGACGAGTTTTGAATGTCTCTAGAGAAGGAGACTCCACAACCTCTCTGGGCAGCCCCTTCCAGTGTTCCGCCACCCTCACTGTGAAGAAGTTTTTCCTTATATTTAAGTAGAACCTCCTCTGTTCCAGCTTGCACCCATTGCCCCTTGTCCTATCATTGCCTGTCACTGAGAAGAGCCTGGCTCCATCCTCCTGACATTCACCCTTTACATATTTATAAACATGAATGAGGCCACCCCTCAGTCTCCTCTTCTCCAATGTAAAGAGACCCAATTCCCTCAGTCTTTCCTCGTATGGGAGATGCTCCACTCCATCTTTGTAGCCCTGCCCTGGACTCTCTCCAGCAGTTCCCTGTCCTTCTTGAACTGAGGGGCCCAGAAATGGACACAATATTCCAGATGCTGTCTCATCAGGGCAGAGCAGATGGAGAGGAGAACCTTCTTGGCCACAAGGGCACAGTGCTGGCTCATGGTCATCCTGCTGTCTACCAGGACCCCCAGGTCCCTTTCCCCTACGCTGCTCTCCAACAGGTCAGTTCCCAACCTATATTGGTACCTGCAGTTGTTCTTGCCCAGCTGCAAGACTCTACACTTGCCCTTGTTATATTTAATTAAATTTCTCCCTGCCCAATTCTCCAGCCTGTCTAGGTCCCACTGGATGACAGCACGGCCTTCTGGCGTGTCAACCACTCTTCCCAGTTTTGTGTCATCAGCAAACTTGCTGATAGCGCACTCTACTCCCTCATCCAAGTTACTGATGAATATATTGAATAATACTGGTCTCAGTACTGATCTGTGAAGGACTCCACTGCTTGCAGCTACCCAGCTCAGGGCATTTTAGGCAGGTTCTTTTAGCAACTCTTCCTTTTCCTACTCGTACATATCATGTTCAATATTTTGCTTACCAAGTTAAAGCTGCAGCTTCCTACAAAGAATAAAACCAGCTCCTAAATGAACCACAAAAATGGTACTAGCTAAACTGTAGATCAAGCAGATCTTGATGATGCTGATTTAAAAAACACCACCACCACTTGCCTCTAGAAGATCCCAAACACAAACCAAAACTGGCCACAAATAGAATTTGAGTACTTGAACAGGCATTTGTCTACTGAACTATCTGAAAATTTTACTGCCATTCTTTTTCACTTTCAACTGAGTACAGATTTTCTTGAGCATGGTCCAAATAACCACAAACTGTCTATCAAATCAGATTTAGTTAATGGCAATTTTCCTTCCTATTGAGTTGGGATAAATGTCTGGGGAATTAAGGCTATGTTTGATGACAGCTGACAATCTGAGCAAGGCAAAGGCATTTCGCAGTAGGCATTCCAGCCCTGGGGAGCCGGGGACGAGTTGGGGTCTGGGAGAAACGCAGCCCCAGAGGACACGGTTGTCCACACTGTGGCAATCTCTGGCAATGTTCACTGAGGATCCCTCAGCGCAGGGAAAGACAAGGAGGAAATGAAGCAGAGATCAACAGAAAGCTTGGCTTTCTTAAAAACAAACAATATTTATTGTCGTAAAGACAAATGTGTAGTAAACCATATAATAAGACTACAATAAATAGGATGCACCAGGTCATAATCTAAGCCAACACATGCCTGGAGTTCCAGTAGGGTCCAACATGACATATTTCTGACACGATGAAGAGGAACCACTGATAGAACGTTTCTTGATGTAGCTTGAAGTTAATAACTCTAATAAAGGGTTTCTGTACTATTAAAGTCACATCGCTCTTCTGCAAATAAAAGACTTATTTTAATCTTATCGCAAGAGATTTTCAAATTACATGTATTCTCTCCTGTAACTTTTTGAAATGACAGCAAGTTGAAAAAAAAAAAACCAAAAAAACCCTGTCCTATATTATTAATGCCATTTTAAACAATGCTGGAATGGGTGAGTATATGTGGGTGCATGTGTGCTAGCAGGTCCTCATTAATGAAATTATAATCTGTATTGTACATCTGAATTGACAGAACTTCCTCCACAGAGTCTAGCTCGTAGTACCCAGGACCTCTTATTAGATCAGCTGACGTAAGTAGAAAAAGTAAGACAAATTTTTGAGCATAAAAGCCTTACCTCAGATCTGCAATAGAAACAGAAGATCTCACAGGGGGGGGAAAAAATACTGAAAACAACCAAGTTCTGAGTTTGGTACATATTAACTGCATGTAGAAAAATGCCTTTAAAGTGTAAAACCCAGCTAACCTAATAAGACATATTGCTTCTACCCACAGTCTGCCCCTCCCGACACCCACTCTGGCCTGTACCACAAAACACCACTATTCCAGGGAGCCAGCACAGCTGCCACAGCCAGCCTGAGAGGATTACTTCTCTAGGTGGAAGATGAAGAAAGGAAAGCTGCAGTGCGTAGTTATTGCATCTATTATGCTTTTAGATATTCTCATGTTCACAACCCACATTATGACACCAATAAGATAGCTAGCAATAAAGTCATTGCCTGATGGTTATGAAAATATTTTGCCCAATTCAACTTTGCCTTTGTTACCCAATTAAAACCAGAAGTAAAAAAGACTACCATATTGTGCTGCTTATAGCACCAAGCTAAGAAATTGTGTTAAGAAAAAGTATAACAAAAGTCAATACATCATTGTATACATACTCAAATGCTTTTCCAGTTGAAAACCCACTTTAAACCTTACTGAAAGAGGCTGAAAATCAGCTGGAGTGTAATAGTGGGTGGAACTGGACCACACTATTACTAAGACTTTTGTAGCAACATTACAGAATGAAGTTCCAATTATCCCATTCTAAAGTTTATTTTCAAAATTCAGGGTGGGAAAGCAAAGTTTCCCAGGGCAAACAACAACAACAAAAAAAAATAGCAATCTGAAACATAAGCCCTAGGAATTTCTACTCTTACCGCCGTTGCATTTTTACTCCTTTTACTAAGCAGCATTTTATACACAGTCAATGATAAATTGCTACTGGCTGATCCACTCCAGAAAGTTGCTAGAGTTTAAGTAAAAGCGTTTAAAAATTTGTTGCATACATCAAGATGGTCAAGCTACCATACAGAGGGAAGTCTATGATAGCTGTTCCTGCACATGCTCAGGAAACACCAGTGAGGGAGCTTAGCACACCTAAAACTGCTGCTGCGGATGAGCCAAGAAACTGTGCCCTATATGTAAGCTGCCACTTAAGTTTAAGAGCATCTTCATAAAGTTCAACAGGATGCTATTGCAAAGCAGTGGAATCACCAGCCCTTCATTCTCCCTCCATTCAAATACCATGGTTTAGCTCCACATCTGTGATTAAACCAGAGTAGTTTCCCATATAAACCTGCCCTATCATTACCTGATGGTAGACCTGCATGACCACTGTGGTTATTCTGAAAGTTTGAGAGCTTCAGACTCTTTTTGTGTTGCTGTATTTTCCACAAATACACACAAATAGGCACCTTACCTGAATAGAAAATGTTGATTTTGGCAAGTTCTTTCTCACAGGTCTGGAAGAACTTCTCTTCAAACGTGGCAAAACACCTTTTCACTGTGTCCTCATCTGTGTCTATAAAACAGAAAAAAAATTGTCACAGAAGAACATAGGAACAATTTTCTAAGTGGTTGCCATGGAAATATTTCTTCAGAGTAAATCCACCTTCTTTGTCATGCAGAGAAAGAAGAACAATCAAGTCCAAAGGGCTCTGAGGAAACACATAATTTGGCTGTAAAAGGAATTGCACCAAGACAACAGGAAAGTTCTACATAAGCAGAGCTGCACCTTGAACTACATTCCCATCATCTTTTCCAATCCTTCGAGTGCTATTGCAAATGCCTCATTTCAAGCATGCGTGCAAATGCACGCTTCATTTTCACTTCCTAACCCAGCTTGTGTGACTGTGCCTGTAGGGCCATCCTGGAATCAAGACTGCACTTTTTACCTATGGGAATTTTATTTAAAAGGCATCTCACCTACCATCACAAAGTCATCCACCCTCAAGCTGCACACACCAGCGGAAAGGGAAGACCATGCTCCATCCCTACTTGCCCCTCTCCTGCCCCCAGCACCCTGAAGCCACCTTTTTTTTTGGTGCCATGTCAACCCAGCACAAAGCCACAGCCCCTGCAGGTGTGGGTCCCTTTCCTCTCTCCCACATCACTTCTGCACCCATGTGGTGAACCAGCACAGGCAAAGATGTTTCAACCCAAACAAAAGTACATTAAGTGGCAGCATAACCACCCTCAACATGCTACCATCGCTCTATGTCAGGGTTAAATTCTTACATTTTTCCATTCAGAAGTTGTTCTACTCTCCAGTCTTGGGCAATGTCAGGTTCTCTGATACAAGCTTTAGTGAGACCAAAACTCTAAGAAAGACTGAGATTTAGCACGGAGGTTTGTTTTTTCTTCCCTGGGTCTACTGTAGCATAAAGCCAAGCACCATCAGTGCTGCATGTTCCTGCTATGACTTTTTAGCTTTTCTAGTCAGTCATTTCTCCCCAAGCTTCTCCAGCACTCCCACCACTGCAGTGTGTTTGTGCTGGGATTGGTATACAGATTCCACCTACCACAAGCACTGGTCTTTCTCTTGAAGAACAAAGCCAGCCATCAAAAAGTATTCACCCAAAATTAGCAAAGAATCATATTTAGAAGGAAAGTACCAAGCTTTTAACTAAAGGCTCCATAGGACCTTCCAGGAGGACTCAGTGCCTTCAGCCACCATTCCCACCTTCTCATCCCTATAATCATTCAAATACAAGGAATATAGTGCACCAGGTCCAGAAGTACAGACTTTTAAAGTCAAAATGAGTTTTCTGATAATTAAGAAATTAGCTTAATAAATAGTTATAGATAATAATAGTTAATTAATAGTAAATTAATCGTTAATATAGAGCAAAAATTAAAGAAATCATGCTATAATTACAAATTTTAGCACTATCAATCATCTGTCCCAAACGCTTCTAATGCTGGCTCATACCCCCCCATAGTTACAGTTTCTGTATTCTCATGCAGTCTTACGGACTAGAAAAGTTTAATATTACTACAAAGAGCAAAAACTAAAATTTTATTACGGCCATGATAAGGTCAAGAAATAGACTTCAAAATACTTGCTACTAAATTGAGATGAGGAGTGTCTACAGAAAAGTTTCACTCACTAGCAGATAAACACTCTGAACTACCATAACAAAAACCCCTTTTTTGTTTTAGCATTAATTTCTAGCTATAAACAAACTCAAAGTAGTATCAATATATATCTAATGTAAACTTTTAACATTCAGAATTTCCCGATTCTTGTATTTGGCACTGATCTTAAATGCCATAAACCTACAGACACTATATTAATGCTTTAGAGGGGTTGTATAGAAAAAGCAAATAACACAAAACAAGCCTGCGGGGGCAACATTGGAAGAAGTCTGTCTTCTTTTGGAGTTTGACGATGGAGTTTAAGATTTTTATCAACAATATAAACAGAGGGATTGAATCCACCATCAGCAAGTTTGCTGTGTGGTGTTGTCAATACACAAGAGGGATGGGATGTCATCCAGAGGGACTGGACAGGCTGGAGAGATGGGCCCAGGTGAACCTCATGAGGTTCAACAAGAGCAAGTGCAGGGTTCTGCACCTGGGCCAGAACAATCCTCACTATCAGTACAGACTACCAGATGAAGTATTAGAAAGCAGCACTGAGGAAAGGGACTTGGGGGTCCTGCTGGATGAGAAGCTGCACACAAGCAGACAGTGGGCACTTGCAGCCCAGAAGCCCAAACACATCCTGGGCTGCATCAAAAGGTGTGTTACCAGCAGATCCAGAGAGGTGATTCTGCCTCTTTGCTCTGCTCTGGTGAGACCTCACCTGGAGTCCTGTGTGCAGGGCTGGAGCCCTCAATATAAGAAGGACATGGACCTGATGGGGTGGGTCCAGAGGAGGGCCACAAAGATGATCAGGGGGTTGTAGCACCTTTACTATGAGGACAGGCTGAGGGAGCTGGGGTTGTTCAGCCTGGAGAAGAGGAGGCTCCGGGGAGACCTAATAGCAGCCTTCCAGTATCTTAAAAGGGCCTGCAGGAAGGCTGGGGAGGGTCTGTTTACAAAGACCTGCAGTGACAGGATGAGGGGCAAAAGCTTCAGGCTGGAGAAGAACAGATTTTGCCTGGATATTCTATAGGAATAAGTTCTTTCCTATGAGGGTATTTGAGCACTGGAACAGGTTGCCCAGGGAGGGGGTTGAGGCCGCCTATTCAAGGTGAGACTTGAGGAGGCCCTGGTCAACCTGGTCTAGTTGGGGGTGTCCCTGCTGACTGTGGGGAGGTCGGACTAGATGACCCTAGAGGTTCCTTCCGGCCTGGACCATTCTATGATTCTATGCTTCTATGCTTTAAGAGTAAAACAGAGAAAAAACATAAAACCCTCAATCCTGCACGGATGACTGGTGTTTACAATGCCGCCACCCAAGGGCTTGTAGAAAATAATTTGCAAAGGTTCCAAAGGCTGCTCCAAACTCACAAGTTTTGATTCCTGGAGCCTTTATTACCTGATGATTATACTTGCTGATCAGAGGCTACTCCCAATGATGAGGGCTCCCTCCCTTTTGCAAACAAACCCTGAAATGACAGCGGTCCAACTCTGTCTTTGCTGAAGAAAAGCCAAAGCAGCCCCAAGGTGTCATTAAACCCCTCGTCAAGGTCATTGGCCTGAGGCAGACTTCACAGAACCACACACACCTCCTGCTCAGCTTAAGTGCCTCAACACAGATCCCTCTTTGCCAGCATCCTAAAGCACCAGAAGGACAGAAGATAACTCTGGTTTGAGGCTGGTAAAAAGCGGAGTCGCAGCAGTTGCAACATCCCACCCTGGGGCCCTACCAGCAAGGCCAATCTCAACTCGCCTGTGAGAGCCCTAATCCTTGATCCAACAGCCATTAGCGTGGGACAACAAAACACAAACAGGCGGGTGAAGCAACAGAAATTACTATGCAATACTTAATATGCAGAAATTTTATTCACTGGCTGCCTGAAACTTTCCAAATAACAGTAATTAGTTTCAAAATAGTGCAGACTCTTAAGTAAGGACCTGAAGGGGCATATTCTTCAGCCCAAAGAGTTTACACATCTCTAGCAGAAGAGCTTACCTATAGATGCTTTCTGACATGGGGTAATCATCCTTTCCTGCCTTGAAAAATAAGTCACAGAAATAAAAGCATAGAGGCTTACTGCTTTCCTGCTTCAGAAACACCAAACCACTTCTGTCATCACTTGTTTATAGGTTCCAATAAATTCACAAAGCAAAAGTAAAACCAATCAAGTTTCTAAACTTCAGTCACCAGAACTATCCAAGAAAACAAAACCAATCTCATCAGGAAGCAGAGTATACTTTTTGTCCACAAAGTCAAGCATAAATATTTCTATGCAATCCAAATATCACCTTTTAAGACAACAAAAAGCTCATCAAAGCAACCTAGTGTTAAACTAACATAATCAATGCAAAATAAATTAATAAATATCTTGTTTTGTACATTACTGACCACTTCAGGAAGTGATAAGTTTGTTAAACTGATTATATCTCAAGTTTAGAAGAGGAAAACAGGCTTTAAAACACAAACAAACTATTACTGGAAGACCTTCCAAAAACCTTGATATTTTGAATTCAAGTCTCTATTTCAGCCTCACAACATTGCTGACTCAGAGGAAAGCAAGTTCTATATAAACTATTCAAAATCCTTCTCCAAGTGTCGAACACCTTCTTACAAAAAATATTTTTTCAGACGATGGTGGATGCCAGCTTTAAAAAAAAAACAGGTTTCTCTGTGAAGAAAAGGTTTCCCTTTGGTCCCATTTCCACTGCAGTTCAGTCATTTAGCTGCAATAATAGATGAGTGCTGCCAAGGCTATTGCCTTTATTTATTTATTTTTCCCCCAAGGCCAGAACAGGACAACGTTTTTGCCATGAGAAAATCACGGTGCCAGAAACTGGCCTTGGATTCAAAAGCTCCATGACAACAGAAGCTGTTTTTAAAAGGCATCCAGCTACTGCTGCCAAGAAGGGCCATTGGTAGCCTCCCTTTTGTTCTTTTTCTATAGCCCTAGTGCTCCATTTACACTAAGCTCCACAAAGTTGCCATGAACAAGGTTGCCAAGAAGATAGTCCGATCAATATTGCAGCTTCCCAACCTTATCATCTTCCTAGGCAATTGCCTTCTGTGAATAAAAAACACAGCAAGCCTGAAAGGCTCTTGCTTTTTCTTGTGAAGTCAAGTGGTAAACCAGCAGCCATCTGGATGCACTCCCCTCTCACCACACTTTCTAGTTTGCAGAGAGTTCAGACACTGGCACACCTAAAATAAAGCCTGAAGTTGAAAAATTAACATGCAAGTCGCATTCCTGCACTGTCCCAAGCACTCATTGCTCAGTGCATCTTTCAACTGTTCATTTAATTTCTCATTTTCTGCAGCTGAAGTATATAAACAAATGATCAGCATCCCAGGCAGCTCTGCTTACTCACTTCCATGCAAGAAAACACACAAGTTTTCTTGTTAGAGCAGGGCCCTCTAAAATTAATCATTAAAAACAATATATATATCCTTCAGTCTTTATCGCACTTAATTTTAAAGGGGCATTTAATTAAAAAAAGATTAATTAGCTTTGTTATGAAATCAGCACAGGTGTAGTTCTCTGAATCATCTTCTGTTTGCCACAAAACAGTTTTATCTGAGTAAGTTAATTTCAACATTTGAGCTAGAGGAGGCAATTTTGTTTATTAGGAGGACTCTGCCATATATGCAGTTAAAAAAAAAACAACAAAAAAAACTAAGTCAAATTCGACATTGGCATTAAACACATCAAATCATACTGAACAGGTGATCACGAGGTTAAAATCTGCACCATTTGAATAGACTAAACTCTTAACATTTTCTACACCCTGTCCTTGGCCTCTTGCTAACTAAAAGCCCCATACAAATGGCTCAAATAGGTCCGCAACAGCAGAACTGTGCTCAGAAAAATTAATAAGGTTTAAAAGACAGTTTTCTCATTCCCAGGTGTATGAAGACAGTAACTGTGTATACTTTTAGACTCAATGGCACATTAGGGAAAAAAAGAAAAGAAAAGAAAAAAGACCACTTGCATCACCACTCTCCAAATTCTTAAAACTGTGTAACTATAATAAAAACATGCATCTGCTTCCAAAACTCCCATCAGCTTTGTCCGTCTACTCAACCATCACAATTTTCTAACACCCTTGACAGTTCTACAGCACCCAGAACGTAGAGTTTCCCAACCTTTTACACAGCAGAGTGAAAAATTTTACAGCTTAAAATCAAACTGTATAGTTCATAAATGCAAGGCTTGAAGGTTACCTTTACACTTCTAATGCGTCATCCTCATGTTTATTGGGGTGTTTTTCTAAAGGAAAGGTTCTTCTGCAAAGCAATTCCCTTCCTCATAACAAAAAGCTGTGTCTGGGTCAGCTGCTAATTGGATCACTCACTGAAAGCTTCCAATAAATTAATTACTCACCATGCATTTTCATGTCCAATCTTGTGGCAAATAAAATTCTGTATGAGAAAACTTTTAAGTATGTAAAGTACAGATACAGAAATTTCTTCCTAAAGCATATTCTTGCTATTGGAAGAGGAAGAAACCCAACTCTTCTTGCAAATAATGAACATTTGCATTCATATTATTCCACCTTAATTTCTGAGTTGCAAATTGTAAATGTAAAGGTGTGCATCTCTATAGGAATTTATTCCATCAATCAAAAAGTGGACTTACTTTTCTAAACCATCATAGATGAGCTGGTCAGCTCTCCACTTAAATCAGTGTTTTAGCCTTAATTAGATTTGGGTATTAAATTATTTCCCTAAATCTAGCAATAAAAAATTACCACCTGGGTAGCAGATGAGGTTGATATTGCCTGCACACACAGCTTTTATGTGTAGGTAGCAGATGGAGGAGGGAAGAACTGCTGCAGGGCACCAACATAAGTTCTCTCAGGTTTTGGTTCACCATTTTGTTGTTGTTGTTAACAATTCACCCAGAATGAATAGAACCTATTTCAAAATACCTTTAGAAATTATTATTTTCAGGTTGGTAAAAATTATGCTTCCTTATTTTTAGATTGTATCACTGAAGTGTTAGGAGGAAACCAGCCAAATTCTTGTAGATGGTTTATTTAGCTGGAAAGAAGCAGCAATCTACACAACACGCCTACAAGCTAGATATCCAACCAAGTGTCTACTATAAATTACTTATATTTGTGACTTTGCAAACATAAGTTCTAAAGCAATGACAGAGTCCTGGTATGAACTTCAGGTGCAGAAAAAATATGTAATGCAGTAGCCAGATGTGAGAAGACAGCTGTTGCCCAGCTGGCTGGCTAAGAGCTTCGTAGCTCAGAGAGTGTCAGGTTTTACAGTCTACAAGGGAGCTGCACAGCTGTGCTACAGGTTCACTTCTTTAAACAACTATCTGGCACTCATGAGAAGTCATTTTGCAAACAAAAAAGGCGGCAATAGCCTTTGTCACCTATCACAGGGAAGTCACTAAGGCAAGAGCATGGTGGCGCTGGCAGTAGAATCTACCAGTACCATCGCAGCTACACTGGCATTACTGTGACAACAGCTCCGTAAAGCCATCTGTGCAATGATGCTTCAAAGTTGACCTTTTTCAACTCCTCTTATTTTAGAGGAAAAAGATTCTAACCCTTCAGCAGATGCGCAAAAAAACATGGCTAGTTTAACCACATGTGCCTGGAAGAGGATCTAAATGAGCACCTTTCAAGTAGCTGGGGTGGAGGGCAGGAAAAGGGGTGCAAAAAACCTCACTAGGTTGCCACAGCTTTGGAGCAGAGACAACCCCAAGGCTCTGTCCAGCTGTCCCCAGTTTTGTTGTTATAACTGACCGTTAATTAGATTGTTGTCTGAATTTGCAAACTGCCAGCACCATCTCAGCTTCGAGATTCTACCTCCATTCTGTCCTTAGAAGTGCCCATGATGCTTCAACACTTTTACAACGCTTCACTTATTTACCATTAGGAAAATCAATACTCCCAGTAGAACAACAAAACCTACAGTAGAATAACAAAAGCTATGGCTATGTGGAACCTCTGATTCGAAGGACAACTACGCAGGAACTACACAGACAGAAAAAAATAAATGAGGAGAAGCAGCACAAATGCCTAATAATATTTCAAAACCTACCATAAAAATATTGTTGATATAGTATTACAGCCCTGGATGACAGGAGACATCAGTGCAGGACTCTTAATACCTGCCTTCCCTGGTTAAGAACAACCTTTAAACTCTCACTCTTTTCAAGAAGGAAAGTAAAGATTCACTGTGTGTTTTTGCAAAAGTTTACCAATAAGCTATTCTATAATATCTATATAATATTTTACCAGAAATACTGCCACATGCTAAGGGTCAAGAAAAGATGGCCAACATTTCAGACTCCAAGACAAAGAATTGAGAGTTACCAGTTGGTGCATACTAGAATCTGCTCAGACGTAATGGTCACGTATGCTCAGTTTAGACAAGTAATCAGCAATGCAAGGGGAGACAGGGCAGGTTTGTCGAATTCCCAGGATCTCACAATGCACCTGCGTGTTCCTCAAGGTGCTGATCAACTGCCTTGAGTTCTGGCTTTCATCCAAACAAGACAAGACAGCAGCAATTATGGTTGCACCAAACAAAAAAAAAAAAAAAGAAAAAGTACCACAGTTTACACATTTGAGGTTAAGTGCTGCAGAGATACTTAAGCCTCTTATGCACAAGACTTCTGAACTAACCCAATACACCTCTGACAGATGCCACATGAGACAAGAGTTCAGCACTGCCATCCATTCCTTCCGCAAAGAGAGATGTTCATTAGTCTTTAATGTGAGCATCCACGTGCTGCATCCAATAGGACAGTTTTTCCACCTCCTCAATGACAGGGTCACCGAAAAGAAAAAAGTTAGCAGTATCTCTTCATGCTTTTAGGATCCACTGAATGGACATAAAGTAAATACATCTGTGTTTTATACAGCTACATAACAATCTGAAAAAACATCCTTCTGCTAATTCACATGGATGTAAATAAGACACTTCCCTAAATTGCCCTGCTTGGTCCTTAACCTCAATGGACAAATGCAAACCAATAGAAGTCACAAGAGCACACAGTGGCACGGAAAAGCATGACCAGAACTGTTGACTTAAAATCAGGTGCCCAGAGTTCAAACTGAAGTTTTTCCTTATATTCACCTACCCACGTTTCCCTTCAGCCTGGAGAAACTCAACGAATACAGCGAATCCTCCACTGGTATCAGTACAATTGCTAGAGCTCCTGACCTGTTAGCTAGGTGACATTTAAACAAATACAAATTCTTTTCCAGGAAAGGAAAGGGAAGGGAAGATCACCCCAGTTGGATCTTTGGGCCAGCCCCCAAATCAGTAATGGAGGAATTACCATGGGGACGGGAAACACAAGAAGGGGCAATTAAAGGAAACTCAAATCACAGTCACAGAATCACAGAATACCAGGTGCTGAATATAGTAGAGATCCCTCACCCTAAAAACTCACAAATACTCTTTCCCTGCCCCAACTCCTGAATGAAGGTTATAATTTGTGGCACAGAAAGAGAAATAAGAGGAAACTTTCCAATCTTTTTCAATGGGCATTCATATTTATCAAGAAAGTCGTAAGTTCAATCTTGTGAATGTTTTGATCAAGCAAAAATGTTTCTGTTAGGAAGCTTCCTAATAAAGTGACTGTTTGTGCTCATGTTACTGAGCCCCAAGTTTTAATAGTCTTATTTCCAGAATTTTACTAAGTAGTAACAATTATCATCTCATCAAAACTGCACAAAAACCATCAGAATATCTGACATAACCAAAAGCACAAGACAGGAATTAAAACCAAACTCGGCAGTTACACCCAGTGGAAGAAATGGTGATAAAGTGCCCTTCTAAAGTCTTGTGTTATTAGATAAAGTTTTTCCTTCCCATGAAAATCACATGTAGATGGAGTGACGGGGACTTTCAGCTGCAGTTCAGGCTGTCCTTTCTGTCATAGCTCAGACACACGCCAGGGCTTCTTCCCTTTGCTCTGGTACTGATGCTCACCTCAGCCCACAGTGAACCAGTCCAGAAACTTAACCCAGTATTTAGAGAACTACTCAGCATTATAATTAAAAAGCATTACAAGCCAAATTGATCAATAATAACCTAGTTCCTTGTGTTTCAGTCCTCTGAAATAGCTCACCGCAGGCAGGGAGGAGGCAGCGAGAAGGGGATTACCCCTCTGGCAGCAGCTACCCGTTAGACTAATTTAACTGGATTATCCAATCACCTCTCTTCAACTCACGTCTATCTTGTGATGAGAGATGACTAAAAGCGTTACCCCACAGCTCAACTGACAAGACAACGTTAGTAAAGCCAACACAACTCACTTGAGTTGAAATCATATTCCCATACCCTTGATATGAACACAGCAAACATCTTGATTATTAGTTAAACAGATTGAACATGTTCAAGCTTTGGTCTTTTTCTCATCAGCACCTAACCTCCTGCCAACGCTCCAGCAGCACGTATGCCTCTAGTCTTCCCTTCTTCTCAAACTCTGTAATGATGCATTTATGGGGAAAAGCCTTCCCCACCTTGGACACAAAAATGTCTAGTTCAACATACTCCAGCACAACTGATGTTAAAATGTTTCTGAGATATTTTAGTGTACTTTTAAGTATTTTGAATAGGAATAAAAAGAGGTATTTTAGTGTAAAAAGATGAAATACTTAAAAGAAGTTGGAAATAATAAGAATTCAATCTGACATGGCAGTACACAAGCAACTGCAGCAATATTGTGCTATGCAAGCTGTACTGGAATATTTGGAAAAAAAAAAAAAAAAAAAGCCTTGATCAAAGTACTCTTGAGTATGATGGAGGGGACAGTGACCAGCCACGTGTGTCCTTACTGGGGTGTCTTCTACTGGCTCTCATGAGCCTTCCCAGGCAATCTGTGCTCACAGGTCTTATCTGTACTGACGATGCTCTGACTGGCTATGTAACAGATCCAAGTTTCCATACATTCACTTGCAGACATTTTCCTTTGTCTCCAGCCCCCACAGTGCAGGTGACATTCAGTATGACAGTGATGTAGAAACTAGGAAGAAAAACTTCTCTCCAGAAAAGAACTGAAAATGTTGAACAAGGTTCATACCTGCACGCCACGACAGACTTAACCCGTCACCCATTTATCTGAAGAACAAGATAAATGCAGGGCAGAATCATCTTGAAATGTAATTTAAATCTTGTTCTTTCAGTGCTTTCTCCCACTCTTACTTTCTTTCTTCCTCCCTCCACCAAATATCAGTTTCTACAGTGTGTGTATGTATATTTCACATTATTCTTTTTAAATTGCTGGCAAAAATCACGTTGTACAGGAGCAAGTCCTATGAGACAAGTGCTAATTTATGCTGAAATAAGAGGCCCAGGAATCACCAACCTTTTCACAGTGATAGAGCCATCACTGCAAATACAGCCTGACAAGCAGATCACCTGTGTGCACTGCCAGCCAGCCCACCCTCACCACTCCTGCCCAAATTGAGACTCGTGTATCCTAAAGCAGTTCTGCTTTTCATCAGGATTTGCAGGTGGTCACCAACAGGATACAGACTTCAGGAGCTTTGGGAAATTCCATCTTCCATCATGAAGATTGTGCCCTGTTCAGGCTCCTTGTGCACGCACTCTAAGAGCAAGCCCAGCAGTCCAACAACCTGCTCCTTGAGGAAGCCTGCTGGTGTACAGGAGTGCTTAAATATATACCAGCTGCTCTGGTGCAACCGAGCAATCGAACAATGATGTGCTGGAAAAGGTTATTCTCAACCCTCCTCAGTCAGACCCTCTCAGGCTGCTGTGAAAACAGCAGCAGGAGCATGAACGAGGGGCAAAGATAAGGGCTTAAGCAAGCAGCAAAATCAGTTTATGGCAGAACAGGGAGAAAGGTAAACTTTAGCTATGGAGGGCCTCAAAACATTTCTTTTGAAGAACTGAGCTATTTAAACCCAGAGTTATCTCATCCTGCTCCAGATAATTCAGTACATACATTGGCAAACCAGAGTCAGCACTGTTTTGAACAGGGGAATGTTCTCTATGCCAGGCAGAAGGCACATACCTCTTCTCTGCATTACCCAAGCAAACATCACCCACATCCAGAGGGCTTCAAGCTTTTTCAATAAAGCCTCCATACAACAAGTATTTATTGTTTTATGTCAGGAACTCTTGAAAAATTCCTGTTCCTCTCTTTCTCCTTGTTCTTCTCTGCTGTGACACAGAGGTGGTAACCTCAGAGCCAGAACCACCTCAAAACTTACAGGAACATTTTGCTCAGAGCATCTGTTCTCTGCCTCGCGTGGCACCACAGAAATTGTCATTTCATAATTAGCCATCTAACAAAGCATCCCGCTTTGGTAGTTACCTGTATTGGCCAGTGCACTTAACTACCTGCTGTGACTTCAGACAGGACAGGAATAAGCTAAAAAAAAAAAATTAAAAATAATAATAATAATAAAAAGCTTTACAGTCCAGGACAGAGAACAGTCATCTGTTTCCATTGTTGCTTGTGAGAAACTGAAGATGGAGATACTACCTCCTCCAGCAGTGACACTGAAAACCTTTAGGGAAATGGTGTAATTACGAGCACGATAACTTTTGAAGAATACAGGGAGTAGCAGAGCATGATTTTTGATCCCAACACTCCTAGGGCAGGATTTAGACAACGAAAGCTTCTCCCTGCACCACACAATGGTGTGTCCCAGGAGGGACCTGCTTGGTTGTGTTTGTCTGGGGGGAGATAGAAAAGGGAGCGATAGCTAATTGAATACATATTCCATAATTGGAGCTGATAAGAGACTTATACCCATCACTCCAGGAAACTATTTGCATCCTTATAAAAATTACTGCACATAAAAAAAAAATGCACAAGTTGAGCAAAGAAATAGAAACACTAATACTGGTGGTAGAAAAGAAAAACCACAGGTGAATAAACGGACAGGCGACATTAAAAAACCCCCTAATGCTATTTTTAACCCTCTTTTCAACACAAGAGAACATATTTGTTGGGGATACCAGAAGGGGGAGGTGAGGGAAATGACAAAAGGAAGATTAACAAAACTGTGTCTTGGGAAATAGACTTCAATTAATATTAAAAGCAACCAGAAAGACAAAACAAATGATGTAGAACCAACTACAGGCTCCCCATATGGAGGACAGCAAACACGCAGCACAAAGACAAGTCTACTTTAAACACGCGATCAGTGGCTTAATCTGCCCCCAGGGAGCGAACACTACTAAAATTCATTTTTCCCTTTTTATTTTACCAGCTATTAAGAGCAAACAGCAAGAAGATAATAAGCAAGCAATTAACAGATGAAGAAAAACATGTTTCTGAGGTATCTCAGAGAAATGACAGGGGGCTTGAGAGTGGCTCTGTGCAAGATTTTAACAGGGGACCTTTACAGTCAGACCATGTGCAACACTTTCTGATTTCCCAGGAAGGATGAAACGTAACAGCTTTTTAATTCTCATCAGTGTTTACATCATTGTCTTCCTAAATGTTTGGCACAATTTAAAACAATGTTTCTTTTTAAATGATGCACGTCTAGCTCCAGCACCAGTAAAAGTGCATTAAGGTAGCTGCTTATCTACTCCAGGCAGTAATTCTCCTGTTTGAATTCTTACATTATTACAGCGACAGATGTTGCAAGGTCCTCACAGCATCACAAAGCCTACCCAGGGTTATGTTTCCCCTCACTCCCACAGGAGTGGGCACCCAGCTGAGTCCCACCCTGGCTGCTCATTAAAAAAAAATCTCTACTGAAGCACGCCCAGAGACGCTGCCATAAACTCAAGATAAGCACAAGTTTTCCAGTGCGGGTCCCCATAAGTTTGGAGTTGTTTTCTTTTAAAACTGCTTTCATGTTGCCTTCCCCTATTCTCCATCCTGCGCTTAAAGAGCTTGTTTAAATCCAATTCAAGTAAGAGCAGGATTCCTCAGACACCACTTTGCCAACGGAAGCTTTGCTATGACTTAAGTACATGGAAGGAACGAGCTACAGTTCAAACGCCCGTCCTTCAAGGGGAGAGAAAGGTGGTCTTTCAAAGGGATTGATTTGAAAGTCTACACTCACACTTCAGCTCTTCAACAGAGCTCCTGTGGTCAGGGGTAATTTTAGTTTAAGATTAAAATGCAACAGAGACCAGAACTGCACTTGTTTGTCTGTCTGCCAAACTAATCTCCTTCTTTTTGCACGGCACAAATCCCTGCCAGAAACCACAGGGGCTGGGTATCTCCTCTTGGAGCATCCCTGCCAGACTGGAACTGGAATCCTTTTAAAAAGGACTTTTACACCCCAAATGAGAAGAAAAATTTAGAGGCATGTGATTCCCCCCTGCATTTCCCCCAGGCTCAATGCACGGCACTGCTGGCACTTGGTAAATAAAAAGGCAAAAGGAAGCATTCAGTAATTCCTATTGCTTACAGAACAAAAACTGGTGGGAAGGGAATTCACAAACTGCAAAAGTGACTGCCAATAGAAAGGGTTTGCATCCAAACACAAATTCTAAGTATGCTGAGGGTAAAATAAAATGAATGGTCCAACTTCCTAAGTCACCTCTTATTTACATTTCAAAGAATGCATTTTGAGCCACCACAATTAATTCTATTTTACCCCTATTCATGACAGTGCCAAAAATCCTGAAGTGTAAGTCTCAATTGCAGTATCAGCTGTGCAAGTGGACAGGACAGCAATATTTTCAATAAACTTGAATAAATCATTTATGGGTATCTTCTCAAATAAACTTGTTTCACCTTCAAGTTGGCACACTCACCAGTGATAAAAGGCAGACGCACCCTAAAACATTCTGCAACAGAGGTTATAAACCAGCTAACATAGCCAAATTAGAGCCCAAAAATTCAGGATTAGCATGAGCAACCCTGGCTTTACTCTGTAGTATCCCACACAACACAAAACATTTTAGTGTGACACTGTTATGGATTAAAAACTGGACTCGCTTTTAAAACCACTGGGGAGAGGAGAGAGTTATACAATATATTTCAGATACCAGAGACCCATTTCTTTCTCCATCCTACCTTTACATTTGCTGAACTTAAAACATACATCACCTTACACACCAGCTCTCTCTGTGTTAGAAGTAAATGAAATTAAACATGCTTTGGTGTGAAAAAAGCCTGTCAGTCCCTTGCCTGCCCCAGCAACTTTTGCCAAGGAGCAGTTAAGAAGATACTGACCGCTTTGAAGCTATGGTTGACTTGAAATCTTGTTCCTTGCAAAACCCGTTAAATAAAGACTTCTCCTTATTTGAAGTATGGGTGGTACAAATGAAATAGGGATGCAAGCACTCAAAACAGCAGTAGCAGTGAGCAGGGAAGAACTCAGAGCTTTGTCCACCAAGTGTTTGAAAGCTTTTGTGTTGCTCCAAGAAATTTGAACCCAATGACACACTTTCAAGCCACATTGCCCACGAGGCAACTCTCCCTCTAACAACAGCAGAACCCCAAAGTGTTAACTCTTGCTCCCCTAACCATGCTTTTGGCTTTATGGTCACGTTCTCACTGAAAAATTTTAATGCAACAGATGACCATAGTGTCCAGAAACACTGCTCATGTAGCCAGCATGCTGCTAATCAACAGCCAGAGCAGATGGAATGCAAATCTCTCAGCAAGGAGAGACCAGGAGGCTGTCACCATCCTGCTCCGAAAACATAAATGAGCTATTATCAATTAGGAGCTAAATTCAGACAGAAATTTGGTGAAAGACAACACTTCAAGGTGTTTATGGGGAAATCAATCTGCTTTATTTAAAAAAGCCCACCATGTATTGCAAGGTTAGTCTGTGCTGTCAGCAATGCTTCAGCACAAGTCCTGATTTTATTTCCTGCAAGGATATAATTTAAGCTTTAGGCAAATTAACCCATTAACTACAAATAGAGTGAAGATGGCCTTAAGTAACATTATTTTCTTCTCACCAGAAGAGAAGAAGTTTTTTTAAACATATATTTTGGAGGATGGAATCAGCTCCTCTTCAACAGAAGAAGACAGGGGGATTGGAAAAATCATCACTCAAAAAGTCACATGAAAATGAAGTTTTGCTACAGCCAGGCTGATCTACCAGCAAGCCACAAGAAAACAACTTCAGTGAATTTTGGGATTTCTTTTAAGCATATACACATACAAGAAACATTGAAGCTGCCCCAGTTCATTCACTCAATTGATTCACCAACTGTTCTGAAACATGAATAAATACGTAAGTGGTTACTCTAATTAGTGATATTCAGCGAATCTAACCAGAGAGCCTAGACCTCCAGGCCCTGCATTTAGTTCTCAGTGCATCTCCCTTGGGAACTGAATAGCAATCAGGTATGTAATGCAGGGATGGTTGCTTTTTTTCCCTTCCCATTTAGGTGGAAAATAAAGGGGGTGGGTCAGGGAGAGGGGATGAAAAAAAGAATTAAAGCTTTAAACCCTGGCAAATGGTCTAGGCGTGCTTAAAGAACTACTTCAAGGAAAAAAATTTAAAAAAAAATAGTAGGGAGAAGGAATAAAGGAAAAACTGACTGCAATTGCCAAAAAAATGAAGCAGATGATGCGTTTCCTATGTGATAGCTTAAACAAGTCCCAAGGCACACCCAAGTCCATCAAACACCAGATTTACATAAAATCATTAATTCATTACAGCCATGAAAGAAAAGAGGAGTGGGTTATGAGGGACAGGATGGAATGAATGAAGCAAAAATTTAAGCCAGAGACCCAAGCAAACTGTCCACATCCACACATGCAGAGCTTCCTGAGGGAGAGAGACACACAACAACCCTCAAAGAAATTTCTCAGTCTGAAAAATTTCAGTTTGCCAACACTAAAAGACCATGAATATATATTTGAAAAACGTACATGTACACATGATAGAAATACCACTTGTATGCCCACACTGTGCAGCAATGCAAAGGGTATCTGCTGACACTGCACTTGTTCCTACCCCTGACAAAAGCTATTTGCTTCTGGTTTGGTTTCTATCACCCTGAGAATTAGAAACACAGCTTCTATTCCTGCTGAACCTGCCTGAGAACCGCCAGGTCTCAGCCACCTCTTTTGACCCACTGGAGTCAACTCAGCTCTTCCATAAAGCTTCTTGCTGTACCCCTGAAATAATGGTAACTTACCCAAAAAGTAATCCAAAAGATAAAAGCTCCTTGCAAACTTACATATAACATATGAATTAATTTTCAGGTTTCTTTGCTGTCTTATCACTTGATTCACAGGCACACCCCAAAACTGCAGTTCTGTAGCTACCAATCTGCCTTAAGAGACAGTGTTATCATGGCAATCCCACAACCCAACACAACGGGTCTTACAGACGGTTGCACTATATTTAAAATGAAACATGGGTGTATTTTCCTTTCTTTTGCCAAACAAGTATATGAAACGTGCCACATGGCAGGTAGCATGCAGAAGACAAAAGAGACAAGATTCAGCAGAAATACAAGATGGGGTAGCCAGAAGGATGCCAATAACTCTTTATCAAAAAATATACTCATACGTGCTGCAACAAAAGCTTTTCTCTCCACAGCTGCTAACTTCCACAACTGCTGTGCTCTCCAATTCAGTTGAGGAAAGGAAAAAATGTGTTTAAGACCAAAGGAGTGTCCTGGGTCTTGGGTGCAAACTTACCCAACTATCTATTGAGGAGTCTGTCAACCTCTCAGATGCAGAAAGAAGTCACCACAAATTTTGACACTGTGACAAGAGGAACCACTGACACAAAGGAAATAACTTGCACCGGAGGTAAAGACAGTGTTTTCTATACTGGACAGACACAGACGGCACACACAGTCCACTGTGAGGAAAGAGTCCAACTTTGGAGCTTACCTGACAAGCACTTACAGGCTGTCACATCCACCTAACACTAGGCACAGCAAACACAAGTCTAAAAAAACCCTCTGGGATGAAATCCAAGTCTTCAGTACAGACAAGGGGTTTAAATAACGTTTCAAATTTGTAGCCAGGACTGATATGAGCATTTGCTACAATCACCCTACCATGAGAAAGGTCCGTTTGGTGTTAATATATTCAACAGCCAAAAAGCAAAGATACTCAAGAGACCTTATGTATTTTGTATCTCATAACTACAAGAGACCACATAAATACAAGAAATCAAAGGCAGAAAAGATAAAATGTAAGCAATACTCCAGGGAATCATAGAATGGTCCAGGCCGGAAGGAACCTCTAGGGTCATCTAGTCCGACCTCCCCACAGTCAGCAGGGACACCCCCAACTAGACCAGGTTGCCCAGGGCCTCGTCAAGTCTCACCTTGAATAGGCGGCCTCAACCCCCTCCCTGGGCAACCTGTTCCAGTGCTCAAATACCCTCATAGGAAAGAACCTATTCCTATAGAATATCCAGGCAAAATCTGCTCTTCTCCAGCTTGAAGCTTTTGCCCCTCATCCTGTCACTGCAGGTCTTTGTAAACAGACCCTCCCCAGCCTTCCTGCAGGCCCTTTTAAGATACTGGAAGGCTGCTATTAGGTCTCCCCGGAGCCTCCTCTTCTCCAGGCTGAACAACCCCAGCTCCCTCAGCCTGTCCTCATAGTAAAGGTGCTACAACCCCCTGATCATCTTTGTGGCCCTCCTCTGGACCCACCCCATCAGGTCCATGTCCTTCTTATATTGAGGGCTCCAGCCCTGCACACAGGACTCCAGGTGAGGTCTCACCAGAGCAGAGCAAAGAGGCAGAATCACCTCTCTGGATCTGCTGGTAACACACCTTTCGATGCAGCCCAGGATGTGTTTGGGCTTCTGGGCTGCAAGTGCCCACTGTCTGCTTGTGTGCAGCTTCTCGTCCAGCAGGACCCCCAAGTCCTTTTCCTCATGTAAATACATCTAAAGGGAACTGTAATACTTTATTGGGGGGAAAAAAATAGCCTTCCCTTTTTAAGTGCTGAGTGGGTTCCTGTCTTTAAATCAAGATGAGCCAAGTCCTCTGTTGGCAGCATTTGAGCAGCCCTGGCGCTCCAGCCACGGAGCACACAGCTCAGCTGACAGTATCAATTACATGGGATTGTTTTGAGGGACAGGAGAACACCCACAAGGCACAAAATACAACTACACAACATGCAGCCTCTATACAAAAAGTCAGTGATCATTAAATCAATCTTGCTTTTTAAGAACAAGCTTGAAAAGACCAATCTGAATGGCTACTGCTGCACTAATGGATATATTTGCTTTTGTGTTTATTGTACAAGAGCAAAGCTAGAAAAGAAACATTTTATCAGAGAGAACCTTTGCAGCTAACTTTGAAATTAAAATGATAAAATTCTTTAAAATGCCAAAGCAAACATAAGGATTCACTAATGCATGACCTAGCACACCTTATTAGCATGTTGTTTAATACTACTTAAGAAATAATCATGGATTGCTCTTGGGACAGCTACAGAGGGTGTATCTCTCCTCATGAGCAGCTCCATTTGCTCTGAAAGACGGAAAATAAACTCTTTCCCTGCAAATACAGTATAAATACATGCCACCTCTACAACCACTAGTAAGAAAGATTTAACAGCAACAGGCCATGTGCATGTATTTCGAATATTCACAACATAAGGTTTTAAGTGGGTAAGTTTGACAAGAATTAAATAGCGTTCCATAGAGGTGATGGTGTATTCAGACGAGCTTTACAATTTTAGGAATGCTGCCAGTACTGAAAAAAAGGCTTGTAATATTGTAAAACTATTTTATCATTTCAAATAATTATTTTTTGAGTGGTAAAATGTTTGCCAAAGCAAGTGTTTCCTATGAACCATAGCCTACTGCCCTAGATTCCTCTCTGAAAACTGTAATTATTTTATTATAGTAAAATAGTTACATCATTTTTAGAGCCCGAAATTGTAACACTGTCAAAAGACATATGCTGATAGATAATCTGGTGCCATCAACTATGAAATCTGACTTCCTTTAACAAGTCTTCAACAAAATCTCAACGAAACAGCTTCTGCATCACTGCAGTGTTGATTAAGGAGACAGTGGTGAGCTGCCTGCAACACCACCAAAATACTGAAAAGCTCTGAGCAGCTGTGGTGGCGGTGTTTGTGTCTGTTTTCTTTGCTGCTATTCACAAACCTATGGGTAACAGCAGAGCTCAAAAATTTCATATAACTTATTTCACCAGAGGTCAGGAAAAGAGCAAGTGGAGCAGAGGCGAGCACTGAAATGACTTGGGAGCTGTAAAACTGAACCCCACCGCAGGCTTTACCTGACAGCCAGCCGCCAGATGCTGGCAACAGATGAATTTGGATGCTCTCGGGGTTCTACTAGCTGTGAAACCCTCACCGCTGCCATCCATGGACACAAAATCTACGTGAGCAGTAAATGGCAGAAAAAACATAAAGGAGAACAGAGAAATATGTTATAGATCAGGCTAAGCATTATTAATGCCCTATGATATTGCGCTCTCGTCTAAGATGAACAACAAATAACAGACATACAAATACATCCCCAAACATTTATTGTGACACATTACAGTGCTGAGGAACAAGGTAAACCTCTCTACCACTGGAGTAAGACTGGGATGGAGGAAAAGACCTTTCTCAAGAGGTGGGAAAGGGAAATCATGGAGGTGGAACTTTACATGAGTTTCAATCAATCTTGCCTCAGAAACTAGTTTTTAAAGAACCAGAAACAGTCTCACTTTCCAACAGCAAGAAATAAGGTTCNCCCATACGTGGAATCATTAATGGATTCTCCATCTGCACCCACAATTGATCTTAACACTTGCACAGCCTGCAACAAAGATGTTCTCAGTGAGCTGCAGTCCTCTCCTGGCAACTTTCAGAAATGAAATGCCAAATCAGTCTGGTGACATCTTTGACCTGTGACAACATGGCAGGTTCTTGGAAGGAGATTCCCGGATGAAATCGATACAGTGCTATAAAACCCTGTCAGTTTTGCTATTGCTCAACAGAAGGATTGCATCAGCGAGACAAAAGCGACAGAAAATTCAGTCTCAGGATAGGGAATGGTATGGAAAAGGCTGGACTGTTACGGCTGCACGAGTGGCTGCAGGAATACAACCCAGTGGCACCTGCAGAAAACATACACTAAGAGAAAAGTGTAAGGCAAGCCCTGCTCCTAAATCTTCTCCTGAATTCCCACAGTTGGGAATTCTTTTATTTCGGAAAAGAAAAACACTGAATAATCTTATAAATTAATATAATTTTAAGGTTCACTTCTATCTCTTATTTTACCTGCTTGCTGCACAGTTCTTGCATAACCTTTCACTGATGATGGATAATTCACTTCTAAACTTAGGACACAAATAGGGATTGTGAATGCAGAAGACTTTCCAACAAAGAACACTCTCCCATCCGTGTGAGATGGGAATATTTTACTACCATTTCCAACAAAATGATATTCTCAGGGCTACCATAATTCCCAGTGGGCTGTACTTAACTTGGGCAAAGATGTTCTGCGTGCACAGCAGCCGCACGAAGAGTGGCACAGAGCTAAACAGCAATATAACCATTTGCCCCCTTTTACCTTTTGGTCTTATTCCACATCGTCAAGTCTGATTTCTGCCAATTTGGGAAGAACTAGTCATACTTTATGAGTTCTTTTTAAAAGGGCTACAGGCATCTTCCCCAAGCTACCAGCACCACGATGCTTTCGCAAGTCTTCTAATGCTTGCTATTGTCTTTGCTCCCACTTGTTTAAAATTCCTATGGGATACTGACATGTTTCAATGGTGCTTTAATAATAGCCTAATAATTGCTCCAGACAATAACTTAGATTGTATTGAGACCTCATCTGCCGGGGAGTGGGTAGGAGGGGTTGCCTTGGTAACAATGAAAAAATCATATGGCAGATAGACACACAAAAGGACGTGAGCTGATCCGTTTGCTCCTTGCTCAGAAATCCGTGGGAAACAGTGACACTGGCACAGAAGTAAGGTCTCAGTGTGTAAATATCACTAAAACCCAGCTTAAGTGGAAGTTTAATTAAGGCTTAGGTAAAGATGCCATTATGATTTATGCAGTAAGGGCCAGAAGTAACATACACTACAAATTTAGTGTGCTATCAAAACCAGTTCTCCATCTCAGTAAGATGGAAGTTTGTTGTCTGCACAGCTTAATTTTAAGTGCTGGAGACAAGGTAATGAGGTCAGTAAATTCAAATGCTCCAAGCTTGTGTTTTCCCCTTGCTCTACTTTGATCAAGTTGGCAGCTTTCTCTGAAAGACATCAATACTGTAATATATAGCAACTCAGACTCTGCTTTCAAAACGTGGCAAGGATTGCTACTGTATGGCTGAAAATAAACATGTACAGACTACACATTCTTGCATTTGTCCTACAGAGCAGGTAAAAATATTTCCTGCAAGTACAAACAACCCAGCTAATCCCTCCATGTTGTTTCTATCTTTCAAATCTACAGAAAAGTGGCTGAAAAAAAAAAAAAAAAAAGAAAAAAATGCTTTTAAAGAAACAGCATTTAAGAGAAGGACTTATTATCGACATAATGGCTCACAGGTTCATGCTTCTCAAAATCAGAAAGCAACAGCAGTGGATAGAGCAGACTTAGCAGCCAGCAACTTGCTCTGTCCAAGAGGAGATCATGTTAATGGATATATTAAGGGCCAACGTGCTCAGCAAATTGCAGAGGCACAGCTGCAGCCAGCAGTCAGGCAAGAAAGCCTCCACTGGAAACGCTCCCCTACCACTTTCTCATTAATTATCTCAAATTAAATGCATTTTCCAAAGCACAACAGGAACAATGATAATTAATAAAGTTCCAGTCCCGTGATGCCATTTTATTTCCATCTGTTCCTGAGAAAGTATCAATGGCTGGACATAGTTACATGTACCATAAACACCTATGGGGGGGAAGCTATGGATTCATGCAGCTCTGTCTCATGATCACACATAAGATCGTTGATGAGAATAAGGGCTGACAAAAGCCAGGGACAGAGTTTCCAAGCCTGTGATGACAGCTGGCGCATGATTAGGCAAGGATGATCCATCCCTGTGGATGAGAAGGCCACGCAGAGGCTCTAAAAGCTGAACAGTGAGGATGGGGAGCGGGTAGGAGTGGGAAGCTCTCCCGGGTACCAGAGGGAGGAGGGAGCTATTGACGGCAGCTCACCCCTGCGTAAAGGCCACCTCAGCCGTGCACTAACAAGGCAGCTCAGAAAGGGACATAATAGGCAAGAAAAATCACACATAAGAGAGGCAGGAGGCTCTCAGAAAGGCAAAGGACAAACAGCTCCTCTTCAATGGAAAATGGCACAAGCTGATAAGATGGATTCCTTCCAGCACAAGCTTTCTTCCAAGCAGCCAAGTAAAGGGGTTGGGCTTTCTTAGTATCGTCTTTAGAAACAGGATCAGAATATGGGTATTTAAAAGCATGTTCTGGCACAGACTCAGTTTCCTTGCCAGCAAGATTTTCAACCTCTAACACTGAGCAAAATCCTACTAATTGAAGAATTGTTCTTTCTTCAAAGAGTCATTTCTACAAAGCTTTACAAAACCAAAGACATCAGATGAGGCCAGTACCATTTGTTTATTCTATAAAATACTTAATGGCAGAAATTTAAACCTACAGGCATGAAAAAAGAAACACCACTCAGTAATAACAACAGAGACCTCATCTGATTCTGAATTTCACATTTCAAGCTGCCTGAAGAAAGCTGAAAGAGAAGCCGTTAAATTTCACCATGAGCTGGAAACACAGCACTGACAGAGCAGAAGAGGAAAACGGGAGTCGGGAAGGAGCTGGAAAGGTGAAAATCCCCTGTGACATCCTAATCATGTTTTGCCACATATCACAGGATACCAGACCACCTCAAAAATGGAAGCAACAGCCTTCTCTTCTATCAGAAGCATTTATCTGATGCATTCTCAAACCTGGGAAGGAAGCAGACCGATGATACTGCAATTTAGTTTGGTCATCCAAATTGACTAACCAAATCAATAGATAGGACTAAAAGGCCTAGTTTATCTGCAATAACTACATGCAGATTTTTTCTTGCAGCCAACTGAGGGGCAAAAAACCCTACAACAGTCTGTTATCCATGTTTCAAGGTAAGTACTTAAGCCAGTCATCACCTTTAACACCTGTACTTTTGAGTTATAGATGCCAGAGCTCGTGTCCTGTGGCAACAGACATTTCTTCAATTAAATAGGTTTCATTTCTAAATAAACTGTTCAATACCATTCTGCATTCTTTCAGTACCCTAGTCAAGAAAATGTGTGAGGAATAAATGATGACTTATAATAAATTACTAGAGATAGATACAGACACGCAACACTTTTTCTTTTTTTTAAACTAAAATCTCTGAGAGTATTTACATCAATCCTCAAAGGAAAAGAATAGATGAGAGACACCAGAACTATGAGAAGCTATCGTGGATACTGAGTATATACTGTAACATATATATCACAGTGGTGGGACAAAAGGTTTAAAAAAGTAACACAATGTTTTATTAGGTTCACAGCTAAGCTGATGTTACTATGCACATTAAACAGTAGAAAATCAGGACATTTGAATATAGGAATAAAATGGTAAGATTAGATAATTACAGTTCTTTTGCAACAACAGGAACGAAGCATGCCGCAAGACACTCTAAAGCAAAACCAGGCCCCCTAGGAAGCAACACCAGTTTATTGAATATTAAGCAATGGAAGAAAATGGGCACAGGAACAGAAATGCTTATTTAGGAAAGAGTTTATGCTAGAGCAGGCCTTTTACACGGTAATGTTGTACCTCTGTGTGAAGATTATGAAAAACTAGCATCCAATTGATTCATTTATGAAATTTAACTAGATTTGTCTTGGGGTTTTGTTTTAGTTTTCTTAAAGCAGTATTATTTAAGTTCACACACACAAAAAAGAAAAAAAAAACGTAGATTAAAAAAAAGAAATTAAATGAAGAAAAAAGAGGGTACAGTAGTCTGAGCCTTGTTTACAAATAAACTTGTATTATAAGTTTTAAGCAAATATAATTAACACCACAACTGCTAAGGAGATGTACATAGGCAAATGTCTGAACTGGTCATTTCTGAAAATGTAATCATTACAAAGCAGCTGAAGAAGCCACCAGTTTGACCTTCCTGCCTCTACATCCCAGGTCTTTGCCCCAGTCCCTCCACCTTGCAGCACAGCATCTGCCCTTGTTATTTCAGCCCAACTATTTGCAGGGAACTAACGCAATTTAAGAAAGCAACCTCACACAATGGTCTGTGAATATAGGCTTGATACTCTAGTTTTATTCTGCTGAGAAGAAATACTAGATATCAGGAAGAAATACTACGTATCTGGAAGAAAATCTTTACTGTGAGGGTGGTGAGACACTGGAACAGGTTGCCCAGAGAAGCTGTGGATGCCCCATCCCTGGAAGTGTTCAAGTCCAGTCTGGATGGGGCTTTGAGCAACCCGGTCCAGTGGGAGGTGTCCCTGCCCATAGCAGGGGGCTTGGAACTAAGATCATCTTTAAGTTCCCTTCCAACCCAAACCATTCTATGATTCTGCTAAATTGTCTTGATATCAAGGTTTAAAAGAAAAAAAAAAACAAAAAAAAAGAGAGAGAAAAGCTATACACCTCATGCTCTATGACTCTCAAAATGGTGAAACAGAAGAAAAATGGAAAAATGTATCATTTGGGAGGTCTCAAAGATACTTCAAGCAGAAAGGCAAACTTTATACTTCTCCTTTTCCCTAATCTTCCCTCCATGGTAACTTCTCTACATATCTTAGTATCTTCAGAAAGAGTAAGAGCAAACCACCCTTAAAAATATCATTTGGTTTAATAAGAAGGAATGTGGAGTATCACCATAGTCGTCACTGTTGGTTTCAAAGATAAATCACATTTGTTTGACTTCAAAGTGTCTTGTCCAAACATGGGAATACCACAGGGGATGAAAAATCGGTTCATTTAAGATGAAAATTTGCAGCTCTGAAATCTAAGCTGAAGGTTTTAAATCATAATGAGTCTAATGATTATGAATATTTATCTACATCACTGAACCAAATAAACCCCCCTTCTATGGTAGTGTAGCTTCTTGTCAGGGCACGTGTTACGGCATTTTGTCTGTGGGCAGCATTAGCCAGAGCTGAAACAGAGTACTTCAGTGTGCTCATGTCTCACTGCCCGTGGATCTCCAGGACAGAAAAACTTCACAGTGGCACTGAAACAACACACATGGTATTGAGATAAGGGGGTGTGTGGAACTGGACGGTTTTCACCAGACTATTTTTAAGGCTGTGCAGACAGTCACAATCTAATTGGTTCAATTTACAGAAACAAACCCTGCATATATTTTAAAGTAATTACGTAGATGAACGATCATGAAATGCATCATTACCCTTAAGCCTGCATTTATAGTACTCAGTCTTAAAACAGTACCTATGGCAATTCTCTCCAGGCTTAAAATTACAGCCCTGTCTCTGCCCAGACAGCTGAGAGTGAATCCCTGGATGCATAGAAACCCATTGCTGCAGAGAAGAGCTGTGATCCAGCTCAGCACATCACATCCATCTCCATCTTAAACCTTCTTTTCCAGGTTATTTTTCTGTTACAAAACTAGTTTGATTAGGAATAAACTGTTTCATTAACTG
Source organism: Nycticryphes semicollaris (assembly GCA_013400055.1). Taxonomy (NCBI): domain Eukaryota; kingdom Metazoa; phylum Chordata; class Aves; order Charadriiformes; family Rostratulidae; genus Nycticryphes; species Nycticryphes semicollaris. The sequence continues at coordinate 58,286 of VXBJ01006699.1, read as the reverse complement.
AAATTCTAGCTCAAGTCCCATCAAGAAGAACGAGGTGTATGTCTCCCCCTTAGCCTGGCACTAGCCGACAGTGAGGGGGAGTCTTAAAAAAAATAAAATAATAAAATCCTTCAACTTCCATCTAAAAATCGAGAGCCACTGGTCAATTCACATTTTATAAGTGGTCAAAGCTGCCTCCTGAGCCAGATTACAAAGCTGTGCTTTGAATCAGGGTGTCAATAGTATTTCAGCAGGCATCTGTGGCACAGGCTTATTTCACTTAGACGTTGCTGACAGCTCCACATGGGGGGCTGTCCGTCTACCACTAAGGGCAATACAGATTTTTACAAGCTACAAAGTGGAAGCAAGCAAAGGGAAGAAATCTAGTCTCCAAGCTTGCTTTAATTTTCGCAAAAATCAAGTTGGAGAGGCAACATATTTGATGAAACTAATCCTGTGGCCTAAGGGAGGGAGGTAAAACCGAGAAGGCATCAGAGCCTAAGAAAAGCTGTAATCACTTGTACACTTATTGGTCCCAAATCTGATTACTTTTTCACAAGTTGCTTGACAGCTGTCAATGCCAAAGTACTCCTTATGTTGTGTATTTTTGTTATGCATTTGTTACCCCCACCGTTCTGCTGGAGGTATTTTCAGACTCCATGCACCCACCACACAGGGCCAGCAAGGCATTTGGCACGAATCCCAAGACCTGGAGTCCTCAGGGGCAGAAGAAAGTGCACCAAACTGAGCTGCTGCCTGTGATATTGCAACCAAAGAGCAGACTGTTAATTAAATTAGTTAATATGGAATATAGGCAGGCACTTTCATCTCACGGCCACCTTATGACCTCCATCTGCACTCTACAGCAGAGAAAACTCTGCACTTTTCTACTAGAAAACCTAAGGCTTCCTGGAGTTGATCTTTGCATCTTCAGACAGGGAGAATGCCTTTACTTTTTGGGGAAAAAAAAAATGGTATCTTGTTTGGATGAAGGTGAGGTGGAAAAGGAAAAGCAGAGTTGAGCTGAGAGCCTCATTCATGGTGAGGAAGACATCTCCAGAGATTACTGACGGAGAAGAGATGCATCTTTCAGATCTATAAAACAAACTATTTATCCCTTGTGGTTAACAAGGGACAACAAGGCTACAGAAACTGAATGTAAAACCCCCCGACATTTTAATGTGCAAGAGGAGCAGCAGTAAAGGTCTGGACTGCAAGCAGAGGAAACTCTGCCAAGAACTCATATACCATATGAAGGCTGTAACATCAAGAGGCCCCAAAACCAGAAAGGAACACAGGAAGGAGAAGGCTTAGCCAAAGCTCTACGTTTTAAAGCTGTCAACTTATTATCACAATGTCATGAGTTGGAAATATCTGTGTGTTTGAGGCATACTGGAAACTATGATTTTAATAAATATATTATAGAGGATTTCCTGATGTTTTCAGAGTACTTTTTATAGTCCAAATACTGTGGCAACACAGGAAGTGGTATTCCCATCAAATATTGCACTCCATAGACAAACACAGGATTTGGTATTTCTGTATGTGTTTTAACAGTAGGATGATCCAGGTTAAGAGTTAAAATAGAAGAAAGAATTAGAATTCATCTGAAGTGAAGAGAGGCATAAGCACAAAAGATTTAAAAAAAAAAAAAAAAACAGAACAAAAACCAAACAACCCACTTAGATACAAGGAACAAGGTACGGGCTAGATCCTCCTAGGAACATAAAGGTTAGCACCACCTTCTCCCCTGTCATTGGTTTGGCCTTTAAAACGTTCACTCAAACTTGTAATAGTTTTACTAAGCATTGCTGCTCTTTCAACCTCCAAAGAAGGGCTGGCACGCGGGAAGTCTGCCTAATACTGAGAAAGGAGCAGGAGGCACGAGTGTGCATACACGGAGAGACCTTTCCTCTGGAATCCAGTGTCACTCTGGAATGAATCATGGGGCAACACTGGCAGGGTCTTTTCCTGGCCAACCTTTTGGCTGCAGCATATGCAGTGCTTTTACAAAGCAAAGAATACAAGACTGGGGGTGCCTTGTTTGAGGTAGACAAGTTACCTACCTAAGCCATCACTTAACTCATGAAAGAGAAGTTCACCAGTTAAAATATCTCCTCTTACATAAACAAAAAGATGCAAGCCTCTAAAAAGCACCAAAAAACTAGCTACAGAGGGTATTCCAGAATTAGTGCTATACTGAGAGAGAGCAGAAACACCTTACTTCACATTTTGCTATAAAAACATATGATGTAAAACAGGATCTACTTATCAAGGTAGAAAAGATAAAACACTGGATATGAACAAACTCACATTCCAAACACATGTAATAGTTCAGCAAACTAGTTATCAAAGCACCACAATGGTATAGGTTTGTGAATACACGAAGTTGGTTTGCTATTTTTCTAAAACAAAAATAATCTAAGGGTATTGGTGCGAGATGTCTCCACATTTTTAAATAGGCAGCATGTCAGGACATCTACTAACATCAGAAATAGGTAAGAGCTTTTCTAATCCTGGAGGAAAAATTCAGATGAACCTAAGAGAAGACATGCTTACTCAAGAGAGGAAACTGTTTGAATACATACCAACTTCATTGTTCAAGTGCCGTACAATTGCACCGTAATGACTAAAATACCAAAGCTTTGCTTTCTTCTCTCCTCTTTCCAAGGCAAGCGTCCAGTTCGCAAAGTGAAATGTGTTTATTTTGATTAGAACTGCCACATAGAGTCAATACTACAAAACCACCACATCAGTTTAGATTCTCAATTGTCAAGCCACAACTTTCTGTTGAGTTCCCATTTCTTCAGAACCAAGGTTATTGCTGAACTTCGGTCAAGAAACAGGAAATCAGTCAAAACACAACACGGAAAAGGACACCAAATGTGTCTTCTGTGGGAAAAACACAAGTATTTTTCAGGAAGAGGTAAGCTGCATGCTGCGGCATGCCTTGTACTTGGTAAGACATAAGTAACAGTCATAGCTTTAAGGTTCAGAACAGTTCCCCACTGCCTCTTAACCAAATCTTTACATGTTTTTCTTTTTTATTGGATTTGTTTCAAGGTAAGAAATTTTTAATCAAGAAAAAAAAAAAAAAAGTCAAACAATCTGACTCCTTCAAAAGCCTGTATCAGCTCTGAGTTTTCAGCTTTTTTTTTTTTTCCAGTACATAAAATCTTTACTTCTCTTCACAGCTCATGAAGCTACTAACCATCAGACTTTCAGCGTCTGTGATGCTTTACTTTGTTGAATGACATATTTTATTTTTTTTTTTTAGTACATAGTCTTTATTTGGTCTGTTCAATTTTTACAAGCATAGCAAGTGAGATTTAATTCATCTTTCCTGAAGATACATACAATTCAGGGGGGAAAAGGCAAGCAGAACTTCACAGCAGCTGGAAATATCACCAGTTTAATACTGAGTTAGAAATTTAAAGCTAAACAAACACTGAAGTCTAATGTGTTACCTAAATAACCATCTACTGCGGGCTCTTAAAGGGAAGAGGAAAAAATGCATCAAAGCAAGGAAGCACAAATCATTAGCAGTAGCAAAGAGCTATCTAATAGCAAAGAAAAAAAAAAACCACATTAACATTTCAAAATCTCCCCTGGGCTTAGCTAATTGGTGTGATCAATTCTGGTCTGTTCACAAAAGCCTGGACAGCTAGCCAGAGCCGGGTAAGGGAAGAACTAAGAACAGGAGATGCAACTTTAATGAGCTTTTAAACAGTTAGGACAACGTCCCAATCGTCACGCAGGTGCACTGCAGGCGGAGGGAACATTCTCACCCAGCACAGCTTCCCACCTGACAAACAGCTGCCAAGGGCCAGACAGGAGACATGAGCACACATTAATCCCTTTGTGCGAGTGCTGCTGAATTAGAACTACCTAATTCACGTAAGTCAGCATCAAGAAAGATGCTCCTCAAAGCCAACCGCTGCTACCCTGATTGCAGTCAGCATTTTAACAAGTGCCTGATTAGACAAGCCAAAAGCACCGAGGCTTACATTGTTAAAACTGAGAGCCACACCAGCTGTTAGGGACAATTTTGGACATATTTTGAATATTTAAAGCCAGGCATGCCATCTCACCTACATTTTATGCGACGCATTAAGAGAGAGCTTTTGTATCACCCAATATATGTAATCAGACCGGACAACGATTATCAGCAGCCCTTGGCTGTTTAAGGCCCCTGGCTGGCCAGACCTGCCCACTAGACTGCTCTGGGGATAGAAAGGAGCTGCAGCTCCATCAAATGATGGACAATGACTCACTTACCAGATGTTGTCATAAAATAATTCACCATTCTCCAGAAGCAAAGAAATTCCAATAGCACTTATTAAACAACTCTTAAAATACTGGAATTTATTTGAGGAAAGGGGGGTGTATGATTTCTGAGTATTTACAAATTTGTGAAGTATTTACAAAGATCAGGAAACAACAGAACACTTGGACGTATTCTTTTCAGTACTGATGACACAAAGACATATAATCCTCTTAAGAAATAGCTGTTGCAAAGCATGGATAAGGGTTCATTACAGTGTCCTTGATGGTTGTTTTTCTTTCACACACGACCTGGGTCAATCCAACACCATGGGAGAAAGATGCTACATATTCACTGTTTGCTACCACTCCTCACAGCTGACCATCATCCTTTTCCAGAATCAAGTTTCCAGCACAGCCAACTACTGCAGTCACTTTCACCTGCTGATTCAAAACTGGATTTTGAAGTACATCTTCAGAGGTGAAAGAGAGATTGTTGTTAACACAGGGGTAATCCTGTTTGTCTGAGTTAGTTGCCAGCAAAAAGATTACTTGATAAAATAAAAACTTTATTAAAGAAACTTCAGCTAAGGGTAAAAGAATATTTTTTTTAAAATCCACCCCACAATAACTGACAAATTTAACATGCCCATAAGGTAGGAAAGCTTGTCATGTTAAGTGATCTTCTTCAGGGAGTTTCTGCAACATTTAACATACCTTTTTAAAAGATAACATTTCTAGTTTATGATTTCAGAAGGCATACTAAATGAAGACCACAAACCACCCTAGAATAAATCTCAATGTGTCTTCAGACAGATTGTATGCCTTTATGCTAGTCAGTTAATTTTCCAAAAGACAGGGTAAGATTAATGCACCATTCACAGAAGCAGGGACTGACACTTGTCCCACCATACTCCTCTTTAAATTAAAGCAAGCTGAGGTGGTGTGAGGGTCTCACCTTTTTTCACCAATAATTTCCAGTAACTCTAAAAGATCAGTCTACACAATTATTATTATTTTGTTGTTTTTTTAACAAACAGATGCAGATGTAAAAGAAAGACTACACGTAAAATAAAATGTGCAAAAAGGGGCATCTTCAGAGGTTTGCGTTGCCAGAAGACTGTAATAACAAGCAAATTTTGCAGTTCATACATGCCCTCATGCAGCAATAGGCAGACTAATAAAGTAATCAAAATATTGAATTAAATGCTCAACAAAGGTTGCTAAAAGTGATTTTACAGTAATTAATAAAGTTTTATTACAACTATTATGCTTTGACTTGAGAAAGCCAGAAAAGCGCTGCCTTCAGAGCCAAAAGATAGCCAAATCCTGTTCTTCCATTGCAACAAGGCAATTGTGTTCAAACAGTGTGTCCAACTGAAAATTCCATAGTGGTTATGTTTAATGATCTATTATAACATCTTAAGAAGAACTTGAACAAAGCCATTTTGCTCATAGAAGCTATGCCCATCTTGCCAGCTGTATGACAAGAACTGCCATACCAAGTTAGCTAAAAAGGTGCATTAGCTCAGTAGGTAATTCCCAACTCCATCCAAAACTGGTTATGCAGTAAAGAATGTTAAGACAACCTTGTAAATGAAGCTTCCTCTAAATAACCTCTCTACAAGCAGCCATTTGTGGCTAAGGAGCTTCCAAGACTGTTTGTAGCTTAAACATGGAATTTGTTGAATTTTTGGAGCTCACAAGCTCCTAGCATCCTCCAGTCCTGTAACAAGAAGTTATTTACTCCTCCTTTTGCTTTGTTTCTGACATCTGCTACTTCCATTTAATGTCCCCTAGTTCTTGCTGGAAGAAAGAGTAAACCTTTCATCTTTTTAATCACATAGACCGCTATCAGATCTCTTATTCAAAGCTGAATAGTGCTAATGAACACCATCACACAGAAGCCATTCTACATCTTCACTCATCTTCACTGCCCTACTTTGCACCTTCTCCAGCTTTGCTATAAGCCTTTGGAAGCAGTATACGTAGGTGGGAAAAAGGAGCAACACCAGAGCTGCACACAACTGGTCTGATAAAAAAATACCACCTTTTCCGAGCAGCCTTGCTGTCATGTGGTTTCACTTTTCCAATCCTTTCACCAGCTGTGTCTGCTGTGGGTACAAAGTCAAGTACTGTGCATCAAGGCCAGCTCCTGATCAGAGCTGGGGTGCAGTTCAAACTGTGCGTGCAACACACGTGCAACACAAGACCCAGGACAACACACACAGCCATTCGATACAAAAATACTGTCAGCCAAAAGAAAAAGGCTGGCATAGATAAACCAGGAGGGACTTATTTGGTACTCATCTTCCTCATGTACTGTCAGTTTCTAGGGATCTTGTTCAGTCATTTGAGTGTGCTGTCCTTGATAAAACATCAGCCAAAACCGTGAAAATAATATGCATAAAGTTGATATAATTTCTTGATCTTAATTTCCACAGTTGGGTAGCTATTATAGCAAGATTTTGTTCTTTTGTGGGGATGTGAGAGACAAATTGCATAAACTTCATCTTCGTAAAATTAATAATCAAAGCAACAAATCAACATAAAGCAAGCAGACAGAATGCTGAACTCACTTTGAATCCTCACGTTTAGTCAAAGAAAAATGAAACACACAGATTTGTCAATTATTCACAGACTCCCCATACACTCACACCTTGAACATTCAGCGTATCTATACAAACCACTTATGCATTACAAAGCTGTAGCATCCTCCCAAGTCTACCATTACACATCCAAGTAGAGTTCTTGGCTTTCTGAAACAGCATCATCTGGCATATAAAGACAGCAACATTCAGAGTTATTTCAAAAAAATATGTATTCAAATAACCAATACAGCACATTAAATGCCTCCAGTGAACACATATTTTCACGTCTCAAGTGCAATATGCCTGGATCTTTCAGAAACTTGCTGCTAGTGTATTCAGCCAACAAGGAGAATTCAAGGACATGGCAGACAGAGGCAGGCTCCCACGCAGGTGGGAGGCAACACAGAACCCTACAATGGGCTAGCTGTAAAGGTAAAAAGTTTAACATGATGATCTCAGAGTTGAAAAAAAAATGCAGCAGCAAGTGCTGTACTCAATGTGTAGCTTGTGTAAACAAAGCATATTCCTTTTTCAGGTTTATGCTATAGAGTGATGTAATTCTCATCACCCCCAATAAGCTTTTCCTTTTCATAAAGCCTGCTCCTCTCTTACTTCTGCAACTGCTGTTCTAATTCCACAGTTTCCAAGGAGATGTGAGCAGATCTATAACAAAAGATACAGTTAAAAAAACACTTAAAAAAAACCCAAAACAAAACAACAAAAACCCAGAAAACCTGCAACTCCAACCCACACAAATGTCATACTCACAATCTACCTGTGCCTGGAATCCTACTGGCATTAAGAAATTTCCTACCTCTTCCTTAAGAATTATTTACAGAAAGAGTATAGTGAATGCTTTCACATTTAGCTTGAAAAGGCAAAAGTGAAGTGAGAAAGCCAATGCATTAAGTCAATTCTTTACTGCAAAGGAAGAAATCCAAACACTTAGCACACTTCTCAAGGGTAAAATGATTTTTGCTCCAATGTCAACTCCCTGTTGCTGTCCCAACAGACCACATTCCTACAAGCATTCAGGTGAAAAAGGCAGCCTCTCAGGAAGACATTTGTCACTTGTGGCTGCAAAGGACAACAGAATTGGCTACTGGCACCTCTGCCCAAGCCCCTTTACAAAATTACCTCCAGTACCATGAAGAGTTCTAGACATTTCTATTAGACCTCTTTTCCCCCCACTTCAGCAGTGTTCTCGTGCCAAACGGAAGTTACTTCCCTCTTCCTTTCTCTCAGGTTATTAGCTGCAAAATTTTATACCACCTGAACACCTGCAGTCACTGTTTAAGTCTCTTTCACTTCACACTATTAACTGGGTTTGGTTGTTGAAGCAGTTCAATACAGGCATCATCTTCTACAACCAGTAACAGGAAAAAGGCAGCGTTGTGGCCCTGAGGAGTCATCATACCCTATCTAGTTTCCAACCTCCTCGCTGGAAGGAAGATTCAAGAAGAGGATCTTCTCAATGGAAAAAAAAAATTATGAAGTGACGGAAAAAACATTATTACCTCCATTTTATTTAAACACCTCCTATTCCAGGCTCTCTGCAAATTGCAGCCAGTTATCAGCGAGCATACCCACAAAGCGTGAAGGAATGCAAAGTCTAAGACCTCTTCTGGCCCTTGAATTCTCATGCCAGATACCTGACATTTGCAGCCTCACTGAAAGAAAGAGAGCAGTCTTCTGGTAAATCCAAGTTTTCCTGTTCTTCAGATTTATCCTAAAACTACGCTTCTGCCCTCTGACAGTATCAGAGGACTTACACACATAGTTGCATGTGCACATCCACATGCTCCAGCTTTCTTCAAAGGAATGAAATGGGTTAAATCTTCATAGCGTGTTTAAAGCCATGGCTAATGTCATCTCTGTTATGTCTTCACCAACAAAGACTGGATTTTCTAGGAACATATCCAAACATAAGTATATATTCTCCCATTGTTTTCCAACAGATGAGTTCTTTGAAGGGCACTTCCCTAGTACTGAAGCTGGCTTCCACGAGGCCTCTCAAATTCTGACAGGTTTTTGGCCAGATTTGGAAAACACCATCAAACTGAAGGAATTAATAATCATGCTTGGTAGCATAAGACAGGCTGATTTCTTAAGGTATTTCTTCACTTTTTTTCCCATTTCCAACTCTTTCCAGTATTTTGGAGCCAATTCAAAAGACTGAGATCCAAAAATAAGCTTTGTTTGCTTCTGAGTTGAAGGCATCTTGTAGATATTGATTTCACATCTGCTTTTACAAAAGGTTTCAGTTGCAGGTGTATCAACAGAGATGGGATATTCTAGCCACAGACATACTTACAATTACATAACACATTTTTTTGAGAACTTGACTTTTCCAGATCAAAAGGAGAGCTGGTATGACAGTTTTAACTAATGGCTCCTTGTGTAAAGCTCAGGGTCTTTGAAAAGAAGCAGCTTCCAAAAAGATCAACCGTAAAACGTTTTAAGAAGATCCTCAAGACAGACTGGTGCTTGAACAGCACCACAGATACATGTCGAGTTTCTCAGAGCATTCTCCCTCCAACCCTGGAAAACCTGCCCAGGTAGAAAGTAGATTCATTTGTCCAGGATCTTCAGAAGTCTGAGAGAAGTTTCAGCTAATACGTAGGATGCTTCCCAAAAACACTGGACTTACCAATTTTCCTACCCACATGCTCTGACGATACACAGCAAATCTGATGCATCCTGAACTGTGAGAAGCCTGAAGGTCTGGGCAAAAGTACAGCTATGCATTTCTGGCTTGACTTACGTCAGCCATCGTAGAGGTAGAAGCCACAAAGGAGCTCCTATCTCAATTAAAGAAGGAGCCTTAAAGCAAAAGGGAAAGTTCTACATGCTTTTTCTCATGGCAAGTCAGATATTACCTGCTTTAGATTCTATCTCTAGCACCACTCCATTTTGGGTTACCGGGAACTTATAATACTCCCAAATATGGTTTCAAAGAAAAAAAAAAAGACTGTCAAATTTTGAGAACCCACTTCTGTGCCTTGTTGGATGAGTATGTGAATTCCTTCACCTTACAATTTACTGAAAAATATTTATGAATAAATCTCTTGTGAAAGCCTACTTCCAAAGGTCACAGTCTTTCTTCCCCAACTTTCAGGTTTACAGAGAGTAGAGGGAAACTGTCTTTTTACTGCAAGATATTAGAATCTCAGCCTTGACAAAATGACTTAAAGATTCTCAAAGTCACCCATCAGCCCAGGACATCAGGCAGCCATATGCAAGAACTGTACCTGCTGTTATGTTCAAGTAATAAACAGAGTTTTGAAATGCCACACAGTCTAAAGTGTCTCCCTGCACCCATGTCCTTCAAGTCCTCATAGGACACAGCTCCATGTAACCCACAGACAATGAGATAACATTATAAATAGCAGCAGCGTGTCGTAGCTATTTGCCTCAGTAAATTCCACAGTGAATAAGGCTCAATGACTCAAGGCTGAACAGCACTTGATTCAATAGTCATGGGGAAATAGTTTAAAACAAGAAGTGAGACACTGCTTTTCCATCCTCATTAGAACCTCGTTGCACGTTTTTTTGGTCTGCCTTTCCATCCCTCCACAGTCTTACAGATTTAATAAACAAACTTAAGGGATTCCTCTTCAGCTGTTTTGGGGGAGTTTTTTTTGTATCTGAAAAAGACCTATAAACTTCAGGAGATCTTTTCCACAAACATACAGAGTCAAGATGTGATTCAAGGACACAGCTATTCCTAGCTTACCGTGGAGAAAAGAAAAAAGAATTGCAATCTTCCCAAAGTGCTGTACCCATGACCACTGTAACAATGTGCAAAAGAACCAACAAAGTTCCCACAAAAGCCCCAATCCACCTCCACTCCAATAGTTAATGATTAAATATTTTCCTTTCTAAAAGCCTCCTGTCTCAATTTACTTCTAGTACAGTACCAAGCACTGGTGTTACTGAATCCCTAGATCACAGGATAAGCAAAACCAAGCTAGAACAATAAGATACACTATTACCATGACATCTTAAATATAAATTTCCAACTGCATTATAAACACAAGCATTGTTAACTTCTGATCCATTTCTGTGCTGAATGCTGTAATTTACCTTAATTTTGGTTATGGAAGTAAGCCAGCCAGCCACAACAGCATTACAAAATTATAAAACTAGCCAAAGCCAGTAGCAGTAATAGCTGTGTAAAGTGAAAGGCTACAAGACAAATAGTCTGGTTGAAGCTCTTCATATTTAGTGGATCATAAGAGGTGTGCTTATCCCTTTACACACTCACATTTTGCAGGAGGAACCTGGGAATATTATCTCTCCAGTAACTACATGGAAGAGTAAGTTAGGGTAATAGTATTCTAGAGAAGCAGTGCCTACCTGGCCTGCTCTGCTAGCACTTCTGAAGAAAACTGGGCACACTGGCCAAAGGCATAGAGACAATACAAACATACCTCAGAACAACACAAATGGCATTCATTACTGAATTAACTCTTGAAAGTACATAGCATGCACAAGTAGAGCAACAAACTGATTGTAGCAAAGGAACCTTAAGGAACTGAAATTAAGACAGTAACCCCCATCCTTTAAAAAGGCTATCAAACTCACATCCACAGTCTCTACAATGCTGCTGACTTGCCAATTAAGGACCCCTAAAGAGCGAAAGAAATTCCTGTGTCATAAACACCGAGGGCGTAAGACACAAAGAAGATAAACACAGAGAAGGTAAACATCAAGAACAGCACTGCTTGGTCAAAGTATATAGATCTGGGCTCAAAAAGGTCATGGTTCATAACTAGATCTCACTAACAACTTTCACAGGCACTGTAAAAAGTCACATCTTGTGGGTGAAAACCACATTCTGCTGCCAATTCTCAAGGCACCGTCTTTGTTCCTAGTTCCAGCACTAACACAGGTGCAGACTTCAAAAGACTTTGTTCATCTTCACAGCTGATACAGAGAATTACTTATACACGTAGAAGAAAATGAAGCTCACTGTGTTCATCTTCATAACATATGAGGCACCATGGTATTTTATTTCTGTCAAAATTTACTATAATTAAAGTAAATAAACAGGAGTCAAATATAGAGAACTTTTACTCTGTTCTATCAATTAAGTGAAGCAAAATTACTAGGTGGGAGACTTAGGTGGACAAACTGGGCAGCTACAGTTTTGAAGCTGGCACCAGAGAGCAAGACAACAACATTACAAGGCCAGAGATGTTCAGAAGTTACAAACCACGCCAGCCCAGAGAAGAAGTTTTGCAATAAATACACTGGTGGTGATGTCTGCTCTCTATTCACTTGCTCAGCCTGGAATTTCACCAGCTGCTTCTCAGAAATAAAAGCACAGAGTTTCTGAAGTAGCTCAGCTTGCTCAGCATCATAAGTTAAAGGAAAATTACTTTCTCCTTTTCCATTCTATTTCATAAGTATTTAAGAAAATCCTCTAATATTAAAAGGATAATATAAAGAAAGACTAGTTAAATACTGACCAACAAGCAGATCATGGTCAGAACGTTACATTTACTGTTATCCATGTTAACCCACTCCCTAGGGGTTCATAAGAAAAAACATCAGTGTGTGTATCTTGACACAAGCATAGAAGGTCACCAGCTTCCAAGGGGCAATATTTATGAAATTCTTTAGAGTCTTACAGCATCAGAGTTGGACATCCTCAGGCAGTAAGAACAAAAACTTCCAGAAGAGACTGCTCTGTATCAGCAACTTTCTGACAGCATCTGGTCTCACGGCATCACTTCAGTAATGCTGTGTTCCAGTCTTGACGAAATCCCTGCAAGACTGGGGAAAAAAAGCTATACATTTTCTTAATATGCTGCATTCTCAACACTAATAATTTTACATTGTGTTGTACTATGCACAAACAGACAATTTAATAAAAAATATTCTGAATTTTCCCTCACTGATCTCCATCATACTGAGCCTCACACTTTGTTGCCTTATGTTGTGTTGCATTGCCTGGTGTGTGTCAAACACAATGATCAAGACCATTACCTTGAATATATAAGTTTGAATAAGTAGGACTATTTCCTCACCATATCCACAATTAGCCCCCAAAACACGTCTGGCTTGGCAGGGTTACTACACAAAGGAGTTACTCCAGAACTAACAGCCAGCGCTTGAAAGGGGAAAAACATCTACAAAATGTTCAACTAATATGCTTAAACAAAGCCTCTACAATTGTTTTGTTCATTACTTTTCTCCTAAGTGAATTGTTCTTATATCCTCACTACCAGAACTATTTTACTTCTAGATGTGCTGTGTAAAGAAAACCACAACCTCGTACCCAAATCTCATTTCATCCTCCAAGTCATGTCAGTTCCCTGGGGAATGTGCTACTACCTCAGATTCCTGCGTTTAGTTTTCTTTTTTAAAAAGCACAAGTGCCCAACATAAGTGAGGTCAGGCTCCAGTGACCCATCAGGAAAGTACATGAAAGCAGAAGACTAATCTGGGTGATGCTCGCTCATCTGTGTCAGCTCTTTTAAGAAAGAAATTCCCTTGTAAAACACACGTACTTTTTATTCTGTGAGAGCATTTGTAAGGCTGGAACAAGAAAAATCAAGAATAAAGAAAACCCTGAAGAGGAAATAAATGGGGAAGAGAAAAAACTTCAGAGGAAGCTAACAGGCCTCCCACAAAATGCCTTCATTCTCCAGTTCAAAGGCCTCTTTTTAACTACTACTACTACAGGAAAATCAACAGCTCACTTTGCAGAATAGTCCGAAGTCTACTTCATGAAATTTAAATAATTTAAAAAGTTATTTGTGTTAGACTTGAAGAAGACAAGCTTGCAGAAATACCTTACACCTGTTCAGTAAAAAAATAAAGTAGGATCTATAGGTGACGATATATCCATGCGTAAAGCATCAGCAAGTCTCAAATTCAACAACCCATTTCCCCACTAATCAAGCTGCTGCAGCTATCTTAGCTGTTGGAAATCAATCAATGCAGCAATTAGTGAGTTAGATGTACCGCAACAGGCAAGTGGACAGATTTGAAGATAAGCTATGTAGATACTGAACTGTAGATATGTAGTCCAAGAGTCTAAATGAGATGGGTTTTTCCCAGGGAGTGTGACCATTTGAGCCCAGTTTCTGCCTATCTGAGACAATTTAATCCTCTCTCACCCCGAAATCTCCAAACTCATCACAGCTTCCCCAAATAAGAGAAAGCAGCAGGTAGAGGAGAGAGCACAAAACTGCCTGGAAGCCTGTTTAGATGAGTTTCTGTTGTGAAGGCACTTCTGAAGAAAAACTTTTGGTCTGAGCTTGTACCAAAATGGCAACTTGAGAAACATGGTGAAAACTCGCCATCCCAGAACTCTAGAAACAGCTTGCTCCCAAAATAGTCTTGGGGTCTTTTTTTTTTTTAAGACTTGTGTAACAAGCCATCAATATTTAGAAACTGGAGGGTAATGGCTATATAGTCAAGATTCAGATACGAATGATCCATTTTCTGAGAGACATTGCATGAAAGGGCATCCATATCCTACTGAGATTGCAGCAGCTGAAGCACAATTCTATCACATAATTCAGTATCATCAGCCAAGCCAATTAATAGTTTTGGCTAATAAAAGGTGACTCGAGTTCAGGAAAAAAAAAAAAACATAAACGGCTACGTTCAAAGGCACAGGCAAGTTGAAATAATAGTCTGTGACATGACAGCGTAGCTGAAAGCCGAGGCAGGTAGGTTTCCATGATGGATTCACGCTATCGGGTATCCGGGGTGGTGACCAAGCTGGCATACTAAAATAAGACACCAAGGTTCCAAAACAGATTTCAGCTCCTTACATCTTAGGCACCCAAGAGGCATGAAACACTGAACCTCCAGTAAAAGAATCCAAAGCTTTCTTCAAAGTCTGAACAAAGAAGTGCAAGGAATTTAGAGAAATTCTTGTCTACTCCTTTGCACATACACAGGATTTAACTATTGTCAAAGAAAATGGGAAAGGAGGTAAAAACACAGTACACATTCTCCCCTCTCCTCCCTTTTATTCCATAATTAACATCAATACATCCCACCTAAAGGAGCAATTTTATTTCCAAGCAGAATTGCGATGACAAGGAACCCTCTTGTACTTTAATTATATTTGGCAAACTGTTTCTTGGTTTTCTAAAAGTTAGTGAAGAAAGCACCCCTCTGATCACCACCGAAGGTATCTTGAGCATCAGAACTCTCCAGGCATTGCATAATGTATAGTGAGGAGTGTGGCCAGTAGGTTGAGGGGGGCATTCTCCCCCTCTACTCTGTAGTGGTGATGCCACAACTGGAATACTGCATCCAGCTCTGGGTTCCCCAGTTTGAGAGAGACAGGGAACTACTGGAAAGAGTCCAGCAAAGGGCAACAAAGATGATTAAGGGATTGAAGCATCTCCCTTATGAGGAAAGGATCAAAAGAGCTGTGGCTCTTTAGCCTGGAGAAGAGAAGGATTGAGGGGAGACCTTAGTAATGCTCCTAAGTACCTGAAGGGTGGGTTGAAGGACAGTGGAGCCAGACTCTTTTCAGTGGTTCCCAGCGACAGGACGAGGGGCAATAGGTACAAGCTGGAACATAAGAGGTTCCATTCGAATATGAGGAAAAACTTCTTTCCAGTGAGGGTGATGGAGCAGTGGAACAGGCTGCTCAGAGAGGTTGCGGAATCCCCTTCCCTGGAGGTTTTCAAGACCCGCCTGGACGCAGTCCTGAGTAATGTGCTCTAGGCAATCCTGCTTTAGCAGGAGAGTTGGACTAGATGTTCTCTAGAGGTCCCTTCCAACCCAAACTCCATGATTCTGTGATTGTAAGGTAGAAAAGACCACTTTTTCAAATAATCCTTTCTGATGGAAAAGAGATACATTTCAAATTACCTTGCCTTACCTATCCAATTCAAGTGATCAGCCAGGTAAAGATGTTTCATTTCAAGAGTTACAGGATTTTAGTATCTTGTCCAATATTTGATAGATGCTAAAAACCCATCATTACAAATGTTGTAACAAGGAGGATGTGTTCTTGTTATTTCAGCAGCTATCAAGTCTCAAATGATCATAGTGATTAATCAGAGATCAAGTCAGCAGCTTTCCTTAACTAGAAGACAGGTAGATACAGCTGATCACTCACAGACATGGACCTGAAACAAATTACCAGCTATAAAAACAGAGAAAATATTGGTTCAATTCACTCTGTTTTTCAACAAAGAGCAATCTGGTTTTCTCTTACCATTCTATGTTAAGCTATTCCAGATTCTAATGTTTCAAAAAAACCCATCAAACAATACACGTTAAAGTTAGAAAATGCATCCCACTTAATTATGATGTTACAAGAGTATGGGCTTCAAAACAGAAAAAGGAGCAACCTCATGAGATGTTCATCTAAAATAAGATGAAAGTTGTCATAAGAATGCATTCCAACTTCTAAAGACTTCTAATTTCTATGTAGGATTCAAATTTAGATTTAAAGTTCCTTGTGTTTCAAACTAGAGTAAATAATCAGTCCCAGACTCTCAGGCTACCAACAGCCTGTGGATCTGCCTGCACCAGACCTGTGACTCCTCTTTGAGCACAGAGTTGGCAAATGAACAGCCCAAATGTCTCAGAAACAAAGTCATTCTCTGACTATACAGCATTTCACAGAGGTAATTAATTTCCAGTAGGATTAGCCTACTGATGCTCAGAAAGCTTACTGGATATGTGAATAGCCATCAAGAAAATCACAGAGGAATTGGAAACTCCACTGGCGTTTTCAGACCGTATCTTACCCCCATATTTATGCAATTATTCAGTAGTAAATAACCTATTACAGAGACAGAAAAGTAAGTAATAATGGAAGTGAGTTCATCATGGAACCTCCCTCCAGTACCACAGTGCAATAAATCAGACTTGTGTTCCAGAACTAACACAGGTTATATCATGCATAGTTATTTGGCTTCATTCTCACTTTATACAGACAGTAGCACATATGGTCCACATTAAAAACAAACTGAATTCTTCCTTTAACCTCAATTCTAAGTTTAAATGCTGGAACTAAGACACCAAAACAGTACGTGGAGTGCTCTTCAATTTATCCTCAATTTCTTTAAAAAATTACCTAGCAATAACCTTTTTTTCCTGTAAAAAATAACCTAGCAATAAGAGTAGGTTACTGCAATTCCAGGCAGTCCATTGGAAGGTGTTGCTCATTTCAGGTTTGTGATTGGTGGGTTTTTTTAAACTCCTCTTTCAGTGAAACACGGTCCAATTGCTCATAGAAAATGAACAGGTTTACTGTCTTATCACAGAAAATTCTCACAAGAGTCAAACTTTCAGAAAGTTACAGATATGTCTATGCTCTGTTGCTAATATAAGCCATGCTTTCAAATCACAACATCCCTTCACTTGTGACTGTACAAAGTGGAAAAAAATCCCACATTTTTCTAGTTGGAAAAAGAGTCTATGCATTCCTCAAATAACACTTTTACGGAAGCCAAAGTTTTTTAACTTCACACAAAACCTTTCAGGCTGCCATCTACCCAACTTTTTTCTCCCCTCTCAAGTTACAAGACAAGTAAGCAGTTCAAGTTGTTTGCAAACACACAAGAGAAGCTAAGTGCCTTCCAAGGCCTTTTGCCAAACACTGCCCACAGCACTGACAGAAATCTCAATTGTTTCAGGCCAATGTGAAAATACCTTAAGTTAAAAGACCTGTCATCCTTTTCACAATGGTAACATTTATTATTAGTTTCATATAACTCACTTTGGCTGCAAGTATGGTCATAAGACCTAAAAGCCCCCATCATCATTGGCCCACTCTCATCAATATCACACAGATACAACACCAGGGGGATCAGCTTATTTTCTACCACACACAACTTTTAATGACATTACCTAAAAGCTAAAGGTTACAGAAACCAGTGATTTGAGGAAAGGGAACCCTGGAATTAGCCATACTTCCAGTATGAAACAGTGTAAAAGTTCTGAACATACACCTGGGATGGATCTAGAAAAGGATAAAACCATGTACAAGATTAAAGCAGTTTAATGCAGTCGAGACCTGGTGTAAGCAATGCTATCCCCCACCACAAACAGCACCCATTTACATGCAGTAGAAATATTATTTGTGCATTAGTAGGAGTCTGAGACTTTCATGCTATTGTCACAGCTGTGAATGGCTAAATTCTGGTAAAAAAAACTAAGTAAAAATACAACTGCAGCAGATACAAACACGCAGTACCTTCCTAGAGTGGACAAGTGTATTCTGGGGGGTTTCACCACAAAGTTATTCTCCTAAGAGTATTCTTTACTACATGTGTACATACCAGGAATTGAGAAACACCAGCACAGGGTGAAACTGTGACCAAATAAGCCTAGTCATAGTTGCAGAGGTCCAGAGAACAACCACTAGAGATACTTATATCCTACATCATCACAAGTACCACCTCTTGCAACCAGATCCAAGTGGCATAAGAATGCCATCACTTGTGAGAGCACAAAAAGCTATTTCCATGAATCAGATGGTTGAAATGAACACAGTTTTAGGCAGTTTTATTGTACAAATGAAGACTAATGGAAGAAATTCAAAAGAAACCAATAATTGAGATAACGCTACTTCCCACACCCAAATCTCCAAATATTATGTCTGCAAGTGAATCCTCAAGCCTGGTTTGCAGAGATAAGTAACTTGTGCAAATGGATGAACACCACAAAATTAACTTGTTTGAAGAAGGTAAAGCAAAAAAAACGCAGCACCAAGGGAAGCTTTTTTTTTTTTCCCCCCTTTGAATGCTACTAACTGAAGGCTGGCAAAACAGATAACAGATGGCTTGCATTGGACAAATAGTATTCAATATCCATTGAAGCTGGAGCTGCCTGAAGAAGTTTAAAAAAGTTTTTGCAAGTTAAGAGACCAAAAGCATCCAGAGGAACATCAGACAGATTCAAACAGAGAATTGTATTGCAGTGTCAGGCTTCCCACCGCGGCAAGAGCAGATCTCTGTCCTCATGGACATCCAGCAACATGATCCAGGCAGTTACAGTACACACAGTACCAAGCAGTACCAACAGATTTACTGAGTGCTGAAGTAACTCAGAGCTTTGCTGTTACCCTAAGAAGAATTCACCGCTACTGCATATTCTACTATAGCATCTGCTTGAAGTCAGCCCATAGTACATAATTTTTAAAAGTTCGTTTATCTACAGTTCATATCCTTTTGTCTAAAGCAGTGAGGTTCTGTGTGTGGCAAGGACTTTTTCGTTTGGTTTGATTTGTCAGTTTGGTTGGTTGGGTTTTTTTTACCTGAATAGTGAGTTGACATGGTTTTCTTGTAAGAGGAGGTCAACTTTTTTGTCTCAATTGACTCAAATGAAAACATACTGAGATTGTAAGTAAATTGTAGATAATTTTATTTTTTCTCCTCCAACTAGTTTCTACAGTCAGATGAAGAACAGCATCAAGAATACCGTGCAGATTTAAACAAGAAACATCAGTTTACAAGATGTAAATAATCACTTTTGAGGCAATTTGGAACATAAAGATGATAACATAGTTCTCTAAACACAGTTGCATGGGATTTTATCCATCATTCTGGAGTTAAGCATATCCTTGCATCAATGTTTTAGTCTCTGTAGAGTCATCTTAACATTCCCTTATTCTTCCTGATGTTCAGGTATTATCTATCTTTTTAAGCACAACATGTTTTGACTTCAAGCAGGTATGCATATGATTACTGTAAAACAGTAAAAAACCAAAAGGTTCTACAAAATTTATTTGTATGTAGCTCTTACTAGCTTTTGACTAGGTTTTGAAAGACTCCCTGAAGTTAGCAAGTCCTGTTGGGCACTTATTTCCACTGTACTGGAAACACGTTAATCAGTCACATGAAACCCATGGTCTGTCTGAAGCCTTGACTGTGCTCATCTTTCCATCATCTTTATTTTCCGAAGCCAGTGAATTGTATGATAAATAGTTTAAACAAGTTTTAAATTAGTTCTCTTATGGATGAACCTGACACTGGGCCAAGGTTGCACATGATGATGCGCCGATTTTCTCCTTTCCCATATCATGTCTTCCTCACTCCTATTTAATAACTTTCAATGCCGTTAATGACATACTCTACTCCACTTAGGTCAATCAACAGCCAAAGAGTGAGAGAGGTAGCATTATTGTCTGTTTTCTCAAATTAAATAATTTTCATTTCCAAGGGAGCCATTATCCCACTGTAATCTATGTGCATCTACCGTAGTACTAAGCTGTTCAAAGAAGAGCAGAGTTTAACAATTAGCACAGGGTCACAGCATGTTAATGGATTTTACTACATGCTATATACATTGGTGTTCAGAAAGATTAATGGCAGAAAACTGCATTAATTAATCATCTTAACAAGCCTGATTGTTTCTCTAAAGGAAATGCAAGAAAAAACAGTTCTTGCCTGGAACTGAAGAATATGTGCCGTCGTCCACATACCTCTCTGTACTCTTTAAGTGTCCTGTGGTTGACTAAACTGCAACAACACATGGCTCACTCCAGAATCCTACAGCCTCCAACAGCTGCATTTTTCCTAAGAGAACTCTGCATTTATGAGAAATGTCACTGGGGACTTCGCTATTCCAGGATGGCAAGAGGAAAAAAAACCAACAAAGCATCAGAGAACCCCAAACCACTAGCATAGCGTGATGATGGTGCAGTGTTTAGCCCTCACATGTTATTTGCAAATTCAATGGGACCGGTTCTCTTACTCCCTATAGTACCATTCAAGACTCCATCACCTCCAGATAGCGTGATAGAAAGCTACTTTTAAGTTCAATTTTATTTTCCATTAACAGATGTATCAACAACTTTCCTCCTCACTCAGAGTTGAGGAAACCTTCCAACAAGCATTTTCAAAATACATGTTTCATACTAAAACAAATTAATAGCATACACTAAAACTCTATTTTGGCAAATCTAAACAAACTTCAGAGTTCCAGCGTGCCTTTCTTTCAGCACTTGGTGGCAAAACACAGGTGAAAGCCATTGACAATCCCAGTCTAACGGAAGTTTACTCCACTGCTGCTTGGAGATAGCATCTCACAGCCTAACTCTGGCAGGATGACCAACAAGACAAACCATCAGATACAACTTCTCCCAAGAAGCTGGTTTCTCTGTTCCTGACATTGTGGCTTTCGTTATATTAAGAGCCTTTCCTCTACTGTGAGGTAATTAAACTTTTGTTATTCTTGGTTTCAGCTAATGACATTTTACCCCTCCTGAAGTTAAAATGGAAAGACTCAAGGCTACTGCTCTTTAAAATGCACTTTTACAAATTACCACCTCCTTTCATCACTGTTTCAATTTACTTACATTAATAAAATTAACAGATCTTAGCTCAGCTTTCTGACATAAAACATTGCAAGAGGCCTACACAACTACCTTATCTACAAGTCCACCTCAGAGAAACTACCTGCAATACAGATGTCTGAAGCCACCTGCAGTTTGAATTTCAAAAGCAGCTCATATCAGCCCACATCAATCACAGGAAAATATAGATCTGTTTACTTTTGTTTGCTTCACAGAGAAAAGACTTTTGCCTTTGTAGCTGTTAAAAAAAAAAAAAAGAAAAGTTCCTTAAAAACTGTCTCTATTGATTTTAAGAAGAGCAAGGAGCACTCTGAACAGCAACAAACCAAATCCTACATTAACCCTTGGGAGAAAGTCCAGTGGCAAGTTTTTCAGCCCTTCAAATAAGTGGCTGCTAAATAAAGACACCCACATACAGTAGCCATTATCATCTGATCAAAAATTATACTTTGCATTTTGCAGGGGCTAAAATTCTTAACAGTCACACCAGCTGTCCATACATTTAAGGAGAAGCCTTCATTTAGGCCAGGTACCATGTATTTGTCATTACACCTATTTGCCCTGAAGCACACAGGCATGCTCTAGAAGTCACGTAATTAGAACAGCTAATGAATCATTTTAACATTGGAAGTCCTTAAGGGTCTTGAAGCTTCTACCAGATCTCATGAGTTTCCAAATGGGTATGGGGAAGTAATGAAAAAAAAAATAATCTAGATGATTAAAGTTTCTTCCATGGGATACATTTACTTATAATAAGAAATCACTTCCAGGATAAGCAAATGAAGTGCATCACCATGGAAAGCTCCAACACACTTTCATACACAAACACAGAGAAGCTAGAAAGATTTTTTTTTCCATCCTCAAGATTGCATTAAGATAAAGTTCTTAATGCCACAGTGCTGATTAAAGCTACATTGTGGAATCCAAATCAAATGAACAACATCCCTCCCCAAAAAGGAAATGCTTTAAATATGTAAAATGGAACCTTAAATATGCAAAATTAAGATCCTAATACACAGTGAAATGCCTGAAATTCCACTACACCCACGGCAGAGCAGGAGATGCAAAACCTAGAGGCCTCACACAACTGGCAACAGGTGATGCAGAAGATGAAGCGGTAGGAACACAAAACTCCCCTTCGTTACCTGTAATAAGCAGATTATCACATCCTTGGCACCATCTGCCCTGGAAAGCTTAAAATGAAGTTCATCATAAGTAAATTTTGACACCAAAACGAGCTACAGCAGTTAATCATGAAATGAGGTGTGATCTGGCTGTTTTTTAAGAGGTCCTCTCTGGAACAGTCACTCTGGTGACTAGCATCAGATGGTCACAAACAAAATAATTTTAATTGCTACACTGAAAGGAAAATTTCAGAGGGAAAAAACAGAAAGAAGAAAGCTTGCTAGAGAGCACCTCAAGGAACATGGAAAATACCAGTGGGTTAACTGATCACATGCAACAGAAGATGATAATGAGAGAACAACCTCCAAGTCACTCAGAACCCACCAGCAAATTTATTGATACTTCTTAATCATGACAAAAATCACAATCCATTTTCTACAGCCTTGGTCTACACTGTTCATGGTTTCTAGAAGAATATACACCAGCATCTGTGTACCCTTTAGCTGGTTTTCATTTACAGGCAATGAGCTAAGAATGATGACTGCCTAATTAGACATCAAAGCCTTCATTTTTTCAATATTACAGAGCTGCATGCTGATTTTAAACAACACTTTAATAAAATTTCGCATAAAAAGATACAAGAAACAGCCTATCCACCAAACTAGCCAACTTAACCTCAGAGGCAAGGCAGGAGAGACCTTATTCCCAGATATGAGGTTTTTGCTTAGGAGATAAACAAGTCGAGATACCTTTAAGGTAATCTGTCAGACCCATTTGAACAATTCTAAGGAAAACAATGTCATACGTAAATAACATACTGGAGAGCAGTAAAGGCTCCAAGCTTACTCATATTATGTTATTTTCCTGTATAAGACAGTCATGGTTCCAACAGTTTTACAAGATTTAATTAACACGACAAGTGCAACAGCTCAAAACCGTCAGTCCTGGTTTTTCACCTTGCCAAGCGCCAAGCCTTCTGCAGGAACTCACTCCTGGCCCAGAAACCAAACCACGGTTTTCTGCTTCTTCCTCTTCCTCTTGTACTCCCCAGCAGTTGCACATAATCCAAGCTCAAAAGCTTGCACCAAAGTTTATGGAATATAGAAATGTCTCCAGTTCCCAGACACTACATTAGCTACCCCAAAAATAAAAAAGAAATACTGTAGTCTATAAAAGCAAGATACATCCAAACTCAAAATCAGCTTGTCGAAGAATCTGACACCAACTCCTATTTCAGTCATAAAATTCCTCGCTATGAAGTAAGGAGAAAGCTATAATAAAAATTAAATTACAAGAGAAAGCTATTAAACAAAATCTGCACTTAAAAATGATCCAATATCACGAATGCTACTGGTATGTTGCAAATGTAACCAATTTGACAGGAGCAGTAACTGGAAGCAGATTGTGGTTGACACGTTGACATATTTCTACTCTTGTTTTAACAGAGAAGTCTTCAGCTTTTTAATGGTTTTCTAACTTGAATGAAACTAACGATCAAAGAAAAGAGACAAGAACCTCACTGTCCACAAAGAAGAGGCCACAGATAACAGCAGCTGGTTTAATTCTTCAACTAGCTTTTTCTGAACAGGGACACCCAGCATTTTCAGCAGAATGAACTCCTAAATCACTAGAATGAAGTTTGTGCTATCCATTTGTTTATTTTATTATTAACAGGTCTCAGAAACTTGAAGACTTGCATGGTTTTCAATTCAAACCAGGAAAATCTGCATTTTTGTAAATAATTTTAAATTTATATCCATAGATTAGTTGTAAAAAAATACCACAAATGAAAATGCTTTAAGTGCAGAATATGTGAAAAAAAATTATTTGCTCTAAAAGCTATTTCTTTCTGCATTAAGATTATGCATAGTGAGTATTTGTTACCAGCAAATATACAGATGCACTTTGGAAGAATAAAAAACAGTATTACAGAAAAAAAACAAAAAGCCTGGCTTTGAATATGGCTACCTAAACAAATATCATTTAGATAAGACTATCTGGTAAATTATAAGACCAGAAAAGTATGGGGAGAAAAGACAACCTGCCTGCCTACCTATAGCACAAAGGGTAACTGTAATCCATAACATGTTGCTAGTTTCATATGCATCTCCATTTCTGGGATAAATATACTGCTTAATAAGCTAAATATAACAATCTCCATGCAGGTTTATAGATTCAGATTATTAATATGTGTGCGAAACAGCATCCCTCTTGTAAAGAAAAGTGTTCTGAAAACCCACATCCACAGAGGATGCCCTATATTTCTTACAGCCAGGTGAAGATAAACTTCACACAGCATATGGAACTATATGTAATACAGCTTTCCATTAAAAGTAACCCAGTTCCTTGGGCTTTGAAATGCAAGAGAATAAATATTCCAGTGGAATGAACACCACCTCTGTTAAAAAAAAAAAGAGAGAGAGAGAACAAAACCAAAAACAAATTATTCACATTATCCTGTCAACAACAAAGAGCCTGTCAGTTCAGGTAGGCCTGCTTCAGAGCTGCCATTTATCCCCCTCACCAGTTTAGTTCCACGGCAGCAGCATAATCTTCCCGCTTTGATCAGCTGCAAAACTGCTTGTTTTAAACAGACAGATGCGCGGAGCAGTCCAATTCTGCAGTCAGTCATCTCCTAGCAGACTCCCCAGCATGAAAGTGAGTACCAAGCAGCAAGTAACAGAGCTGGATTACTGAATTAAAGATCAAGAATATTTGTAAATAAACACATGTACAGAACACTTATTAGATAGGCCGCTTTTTATTAGGATCTGGTCACATAATTTTTCTCCCACATGCTGAAGGGAGGCACAGAAGGTAAGTTTCGGGTGGGCAGGCAGACTCAGAGCACGGCAGGACTTTGCAACCAGCGAGTGGACACTGCCTCCTCACTTCCACCTCTTCTCAGAGCAGCCACGATCTTTGCAACCCAACTCTGAACTTCCCTCTCCATCAACAAGTAATTCCACCAAGCGCAGTGTACAAGAGAGACGCCAGATAAAAAAGAGCAAACTCACTCCCTACTTCACTTCTTAGGTTTCAAATAGCCATCTGAGCCTTTGTTTTCAGTTCAAATAACCTCTTGTCATGCTTCAACACAGAAAACTAAAGATCTAGATAAATTAACTTTCCAACGAAAATCAGTACAGTGTTACGCAAAACAGAAAGAATTAGTGCTATGTAATCCAGAAGCTGCAAGTGCAAAGCAGCTGCACTCACTTCCGACACAGCAGAACTGAATTCTAACTAAAAAAATCAAAAGCGGAACTTAGTATTAAAAAAAAAATCTCATACGTGTAACTCTTGAAAGATTAAAAACAGAACAGCATGATCAAGCAATGACCCAAAGCAAATCTGAATCCACAAATAAGACTCAAACACTTTAATAGAGAAGTTGCCAACTCTGCCCATACACAACACCACCCAAACAACTAAGCATAGTACTTCAAAGACTTCCTTATTTTTGCCAGTTTCCATAAATTAACTTAACATGGAAAAACTGAGAATGACAAAACGCCAGTTCTCAAGCAGTCCAAGACGTATCGGCTTAGGCTAGCTAAAGGGCTGGAAAACATAACAATGGGAAGAAAACTCACAGTGGCTGTTTTCTCCGTTCCATTAGAGCCAAATACTGTCATCTGAAAAATATTTAATTTAAATAATACCACCTCTTTGGGTTGCAGTTACAAGCTGCTCCTAAAAGGATGCAAACCTGTACTGATGTCAGTTAACACTCTGGGAGGTTTGGGGGCTACTTCCTCTTTTAAAAAAAAAATCTCACAACAGCAGAACCATGTGAAGACTATGGTTCTGATGGTTATTGGCAAGAGAAATCAAGGAAGTTGTGGTATTTTACACTACATGTAAGCTTTTTCCTCTCTATTTTTTTTTTCTTCATTTAAGTGGGATCTCTTGTAATTGGTGTAAAGGAACATTACAGCACCAGACACTGAACACTTCCATTCTCCAGACCACGCTTTGCCAAAAAGGCCATTTTCAAACTCCAGCGTGACCTTGCAGAAGTAACTGCAAACTATTCAGATAAACAAGTGCAAGTATAAAGTGAAGTTTGATGTGAATCCCAGCTCCTTTATTCAGAATAAGTTCCCCTGCAATATTTCAATTTTGCACTTGCAGCACAATTCAGTATAGGAGTTGATAAAAATTAAGCCCTTTGGGTGCCAGAAAGCTGAAGGCAAACTGGAAGCTAGTATTTGTAAGGCTTTGGCATTGTTTTTCAGTATTTGGGGGGGGGGGGGGGGAGGACGAGGGAAGGATAATTTAAAAGCCCACAGTAAAACCATAACTGTGAGGTTCTTGTGACGCTTCCCCTCACTACAGCAGACAATCACTCATTTATGTGCTCCTGCACCTGGGTGTTTGCCCAGCAAAGGTTAACAGAAAAATTGACAGGCTGGCTAGGAGCCATAACAGCAACTTTCCAAAGGATCAGCAAAAGGTGGAAGTTGTGATGGCGAAATTAATAAGGCAGAAAAAGTATAACAGCACTAGCCTTTTTTACCCACTCTAAAAAGTAAAATGGTGCATGCAAGTGAAAAACTCAAATAGACATTGATCTAGTTATGTACAAAAGAGCACACTATGCCACAGTTTCTCTTATTTGATAGATAAAGCTTCCAAACGTCTCAGAAAAGAATTATCACACAGGAGACCAGCCATGTGCTACAGTCGAACGCTAATAAAAGGGGAAAAAAAAAAACAGAAAACAAAAGGAGAATTGCAGCCAAGGTAGTAAGACATCTCTTCCCAAACTTAACCTATTGGCACCCATATACCTCAATAACCATGAAATCACTCCCAAAACGGATGGAGGATGACAAACCCCTCAAGCGTACCCCGCTTACCACATAAATAGGATTTAGTAAAATTGGCTCACATGTAGGAGACTGACGAGTTGCCACAATTAAGGTCTATGACCTTTTGTTTCAAAATAGCCAGTTACCATTTTTGTGTAGGTTAGGTAAAGAGACCAAAGCCTTTAAGCCTGTGCTATAAAGTACTCATGTTACTACTGAAATGCCAAACTTAAGGATCCAGCAACCTAGCCTTACTATAGCAGCAGGGGTGGGGGAAGCCTTCTCAGCTGGTGACAGCTCCTGTATCAGCAATTCCTGACGGACAGCTAGGCTGCACCAGCCTCCTTCGCTGCCTCCCCAGGGGACAGAATTCCGTGTCTGATTAATTCATTACTCAAATTTGTGCTTAGGCAAGTCCAAGCCCAGATCACGCACCTTCCAACGCCGAATTCCTCCTCAACCGGAAAGCGAGCGGGCGCACATCTGCTCCATCTAGAAGGCTGCATTAGCAGGAGGCCGCACCAACCCCGCTCAGTCGGCTGAGAACAAAAGCTGGCTGAAAGCAAGAAGAAACTGAAAGGGAAATTGGTACAGATCAATTCTAGCTGAGCTGCATTTGGATTTCTAAAACTGGAGGAGTAGATTTGAAAGCTCTTTTGTAAGACCTTTGGAGTCTTTGCGACTCAAGCTCAAAGTCCTATTTAACACCAACAGTAGAAAACTAATCTTCCACTGTAAGAACACCAGAGCCAAAGATGCCAGCTGGGGAAGAACAGTGTCCACATGTACACCAAAACACGAGCCAGGAACCAAAAGCAGCCTGGCAAGCTCTGCTCAGGGCTGCAGCCCCTCCAAGAGCCAGGGGCTGAGCCCCAACACAGCTCCTGGCAGGCTGCATGTGGACAGATGAACCTGTTCACCTTCGTGGTCCTTCATTTTCGGAGGCTTCACCAGGAAGAAGACATCTGGTGAAGCAAACAGTATTAAAGCTGCGGCGGGCTGCCCGTTGTTGATGCATTGCTAAAACTCACACCTGATATGGGGTATTTTTGCAGGATCTGAAGCACTCACCAGAAACAGCAGTCACGTTACAGCCAGGGTCATCACAGCAGATGGGCTGAAGTGTGGCAAACTCTACAAGCTCAGCATCCTGTCTCTAACCTCTCTGCCTCCAACTGCTCAAAATTTCAGTCACAATCCATATTTTACCAGCTTACCATGTGAAACACGAAGTTTTAATCGACAGGAAGTCTTGTCGACTTCCTACTAAAAAACATCACCTACAGCACCTGAAACCCACAAATGCAGCCTCCATATACACAATTACCACTTGTGAGCACTGGTATTAGTCCAGTTCAGTCACAGATGAGTGAAAGGCATTTCAATTTTTCCTCTTTCCTTTGCCCTCTCTGGGAAGCCTTCTTGTCTCTAGATTACAGTGAGCTGTAATCTCTAAAAGGCTTCAAAAGGACACAAAACTTCCCAGAAATGTTTTCCTACAGCTGTATTCAGCAAGGTCCAAGCAGAGACAAGCCTTGACCCCAGGCCTCTAACAGAGTAGTGTGTTCCTCCTGTGGCTGGGCATAAGACAAACTGAACCTTTGCCTTGAGCTTCTGCAGAGCTCAAAGAGAATTTGCCATACACGAAAGACTATACAGTAACATGGAATGACATAGCAGGCACTCAGATTATTTATTTATTTGCTTTCTAACTGCTGCTTCTGAATAGGGAAGACAAAGTCATACCAAAACACTGAAATAAAAAAAAAAAATATTCCTTTAACCTATTTACAGAATTTACCTCATAGGTACATCAGCTAATCCTGCTCATTATTACCCCCATTTTACTGCATTAACTGTGACTCATTCCTACAGCTGTGCTCGTAAGGGAGCTGCCATTAAAAAACATACCTGGGTTCACAGATCAGCAACCACACTTTCAACTGCTGCTGATGCCCTGACACACAGCATTAAAAATACAAAGATAAAACAAACTCATATAAATGATCAGTCAGCTAGAATAGGAAATGAAGAGAACAAGGAATGGCAGGGTTAGACCAATGGTGCCCATTTTTCCCCAAAACTGACACATTGTGGGATGGACCACTAGACAGGCTTGTTGGTACCAAACTGCTTGGTCTCAACAGAAGTGAGGAGCTCAGCAGAGGTGTCCTCCTGGAGAGCTGGGGGGCACAGGACACCAGCAAAAGCGGTACCAGAATCGCAGCAGCCTTGGCCGTATGTCTGCATGTGGGACAAGTCTGCAGCTGTGGGACAAGACAGATCCCGAGTTAACAGCTCGCTCCTGCCAATCTTTGCAGCTTCTCTGCACTTCGCCCCACAAATACACGAGGAGCGTTTATAAAAGCATGCTAAGCAATTACAGTAAAAATAAAACCAAGGTTATAAACACAGCCTGGATGCCAAATTTGCCTCTTTTTGCTATTTAGAGCGCACGTTTCAGCGTGCAAAGAATTCTCACACCACACACACCCCCCAAAAATGTCTGCCTGGAGCTATATAGCACATGCAAAATAAATTGCATTTATATTGGTGTGTTATGGCATGCAATTTTCCTCTTCCCAATCACATTGCCTGCCTCTCTTGTTAAGTGAAATAGCCTGTCAACTTCTCATCAGGAAGTAGAAATTGGTTTTCCATCTCCTAGGAGATAAACAAGGCTTCCCCCTCTGCAGAGGGAAGTTGAGCTGCCGAACGCACAAGGGCAGAGCCAGTGCCCACAAACGGGCAGGCTGGGGTGTGCTCCCCCGTGTGCTCTGCAGTAGCCCAGGGGCACTCTGTGCCCACTGCAATGCCAGTCACCTTCCTGAATAGAACAGCTACTTTATAAAGAAGATTTGTGTATTTTTATGCAGTTTTCTCTGTGGTTTTTCGATGAATACCCCCAACTCTGACTCACAGTGCTGCTGCTTTACAACTAAGGAGCTTCAGGTATTCTAGCCATGCTACACATTAGTAAAAGACTCTTAATAACTCCCTGCAGTTTTCTTGAAGCTACACCCCTTCTCAGTTCACGGGGGAACAAAACCATAGGATCAGATTTTTTACATCTAGGTTTTACTACTCCAAGGGAAAATGGTTGCCACACTCAACAAAAGCAGTATAAACCAATTTAAAATAAATTAACTAAATGGCCATATAATAAATGTAATAATTTAACTCTTTTTTTTAACTGTGGCTTTGAAAACTAAGATGTGTAATTTTGCAGTTTTACATTGTACTAAAGTTAAAGATTATGTATTTACAAAAAGCACAATTACTTTTTAAAATTAGTTCATTATCTACTTCTACTAAAAAGGGGTCAAGCTGCAAGGCTACAGATACACTGTAAACAAAACAGGTGAAATTAGCAAATAACTTTCATTTTTATTTCAGGAATCGGGGAAAAGAGACAAGACTAGGAGTGGGTAATCTTCTCACCACATCCTTGTTATTTTTAAAATTACTTAATCAAAGAGGCAGACTTTCTCATATTCAGAGAACCATTGCAATAGCCACTGCCTGGTATGGCCTTATAGCAGATTAAGGTAGCACAACTGAAAGGGCAATCTAGCAGGAAGGTGCACAGGCACAGCCTTTGCTCCTCCACTGCATCCAGCAGAGACATCAGGACTCCATGGGGTGTTGGTGGGTTGGCCATTCTGTTCAAGGCATCTTACAAGCAGCTCCGATATAGGAGAATGAGATTTCCTTCCAGGGACAATCTGCTCATTCCCTTGCACATAGCATGCATTTTTAAAGACAGAGAAACCAATCAACTTTAATTCATATTGCATTATTCACCAAGTAGATATAGTCCCATCCAAAATCTTAATTGTCTAATAATTCAAGTCACCTATTGCAAATAGAGCTCCAAAGGAATGACTAGAAACCCAGGGGCTGCCTCCTACATGCACACTAAATCTTGTTGTTAAGATATTTAATGCAGTCCTTTTTTGAAACAGCACAATAAATACTGTCCTCTTGTATATACATGTGCAGTTCTTCTTTATGTCTACAGCCAAAATGCTGTTTGATGTTTTGCTGTTGTCTCAGGAGTGCTTCATTGAAGGCATGGCTGTCTGTCAATCTTCCAGCTTTGGGAATCTTCTTTTATTTCCCAACCCTCAAGTTTTGACCACTAACACGAAACCCGGCACATACCAGATAAATTACAAGCACTGCTAATTCGTCTTACCACTAAAAAGGTAACAGATTGGCATTTTTAAATTACTGGAAAGCAAATATGGGAAGGAAAAAGAAAAATTAAAAAAAAAGGACTGTTGAACATTTATGGTGTTGCCGTTACCCTACATATATCATCAAGGAATCATCTACAGCCCTTCTGCAGCTGGACTGATAAGCAGTGTGCAGACTCACAAAAGAAACCTGCCTCTAGGAGCAGCCCTTTCATATGGGCCAGCCTTTAATACCAGGTCCAGCTTTCACTGTTACCTCCTGAGCTACATACAACTCTCTTTGATTAACCCAGGTTTAATGGATCTTAGTACTCGGTACCAAAAGATGTTTAAGTAAAAGAAAATTAAAAAGTGTACCAAACAAAGTTATAAAGCAATTAACTGCCTGTCTCTAATCCGAGAAAAAGCCTTCACGGAATCACAAAATTGTCAGAGCTGGAAGGGACCTCTAGAGATCATCTAGTCCAATTCCCCTGCTATAGCAGGACTCTCCTTGAACCTATGCTGTTTGGTACACTTAGGCTCAAGTTCTTCACCCAATGTGAATGCCTCAAACTTCTTTGAGCTGCTGAGGAGGCTACCCAGAACATAACAGAAAGACAGAAGAAAAGGAAAAAAAGGCTTGCTCAGCAACAACGTGAGCTTCCTGGCTTCCACACACACATGAAGCAGCGTATCAGCCCAGGAGCTGGCCAGGGGGCAAATGGAAAGTGTGAGGAAGTCCAGTGTTCCCACCAATGGCAGCCACAAGCTTCCTTCAGAAAGAAAAGGTAATATACAGAATCCTAGTAACCCACGTCCCACCACAACCTTCTTTGCTACCCTGCATGGTCCCACACCAGCCCAGAGAGGACAACGGGTACTCTCCCATGAACTTTCTGAAGTGGTTTCTAACAAATGAAAGGGTTCACAGCCAGGTACAAAAATACAAACCACCTTGCAGCCCACAGGAACCAACACCTGCACACAGTCCCAGACCTTGACCGCACCAGTCCCTTAGGGCAACAGCAGCACCAGCAGCACCGAGGCAGCCCTGGGCATTCTCCAATGCCACAAGTCTATGTGACAGTGATAAAAACAAAACTTACACTGACCAATTGTCTCAATCATTCGAGCTCTCTACCTTACCTGACCTTTATTCCATCCCACACACACATTAGTTAATGGTTAAGCAGAATTCAGTCACTTGGTCCTCAATACCTCTGAGGAAATCAGTATAACAACAGCACAGGTGGGTCTGCATTATTCTGAATGAACAGAAAGAGGATGCGTTGGTACAAAGCAAGCACCGCAGCTGGTCTCGACACTGACTTGTTGTGAACACTGTACTGCTTTTGACAGCAAAAATTACTTTTACACGAGAACAAGGTACACTGCAATAATTCTCATATAGGCATCTGTGCTCCAATATTTTGGTGACCATCCAGCTGTTCTCTCACGCTACTCTGCACCCTTCTCCAACTATATGCACTGTTTACCTTTCAAATTTTATTGCCCTAGGGTAAGAGAAACAAGACATCACCTCCTTTTCTAAATGCTGGTATTCAGCCAGCTTCTCCTCCTGTTCACCATTTGCATACTCTGGAAGCTAATGTTTTCAACAAGGCCAGTAACCTGTTTTACTATAGCTAGTCCAATGCCTGGTATCAGGTCTCCAACTGAAAAGAGGACTGTCATGGGATTTTTTGATTTATAAATGCAGAAGCCTCTCAACTGAATTACACTCTGCACAGAATCGAGGAGCAGCACCTAGGGTGCAGGACACCAACTTTCAGTCACGTGCATCCTCCAGAAGGACATCGATCCCCGCGCTCTTTAAGGATGTGCAACAACACAGACAAATAAAGCATTAATCTGCTTTTGGCTGCTTCACGGTAGTTCTGTTGAAGACTCCCTTAAGCCTAAGCATTCCCATGTAAACAAAGCCTCAACCCACTACAAAGTAAGTTTATGCAATTGAAAATAAATGTTTACTTTGAAATAAAAAGAAGACATCTGTATATATGCAGACAAATCACAAGCCTTTGATCAAGCCTACAAGGCACGTCTGCATACAACAAAAACTGTCAGCCTCCTAACTTCTTTCGGAACAAAAATGCAATTTCCCACACCCTGCTTATTCATTAGGATTATTTATCACCTTAAAGAATACTATTTTATTTATTTAGTAACAGAAATAAATCCAAACTAAAGATTGGAGATTTGTAGCTATCAGTTACCATGGTAAGTGCATTACAAATGAAAGCAGAAACAACAGTGTAAACACGCTGCCAGTGCTGGCACTCTTAGGATGTCCCAAACTTGCACCTCCTGCTTTTCTAACCTTGCATAAGTGAATAGGTATTCATACAGATTACAAATACCAGCAGAGGATCTCCATTACCACTAAAGCTTTCCCCCTACAAATCAAGCACTAATTTAACATCAACTATTACTTTTGAATTTAAGGTCCATGTTAAAGCACCTGTACTCCCCACTCCAACACCGCTACACCATTCCAGCCCCATACAGCCCTTCAACCAGCAGTGATCCTCATTCAAAAGGTGTCACTGGAATTCAGGATTGGGGTTAAGCAGGGTAAGTAATCTCCCTAATAACAGGATACCACAAAATGCTCTTGTACCACTTGATATTACAATGTTTGTTTACACAAGTGTTAAAGGGAGGTTAAATTTCAATATCTGAAAGACAGATATTCTAGGAATTAATGTTTAGAGTGGAGCCTGTCCATTCAAGCAGATAACCAGAATGAATAATTTACAGCCACACTTTCATCTCCACTGCAGCTGAGAAGAGCCGCATCGTAAGGAGCTTGGGGAGATGCCGACACATCTGCTCACCAAGTGGAATAATCGGGAGGGCTCCAAGCAACAGTGGTCCAGTAACCTGTTTTACATAGGTGACAAGTGGGACAGGAAGCAGTGGGAGGAACAAAGAACGAAAAAAAATAAAAACAATCAACACGCCCATGGTGAGGTCGGTATTTCATCGCAATACTGCATATTCTGCCTCAGAGAAAACAAGAGCTAAGCTGGGTTTTCACCTCTAAATTGTCACACATTCCTCCTAAAGATAGCCCAGGGCCAAGGAAGGGTCCCTGCTCACACTGACCTAGTATGCTTGCATGCAGGCCTTCTTGCCATGCAGTGAGGACTCAGAAGCTGAGAATAACATCAGGGCAGTATCAATGCTCCAGTAAAAATAAGCAGCACGTAACAATCAGCTAACAAAGCAAACACGCATCAAAGAACTCTCCTGAAAGTCAAGCAAGTCCCATCATACAGCTGGGAACCAAGCATCATTTGATACTTTTTCCAGAGATGTGTATGACATTGAATTAACATATTAAACACTAATTTTGTACAGATGTTGCTCAGGTGGAAGAACGGTGCAAGTTTCATCAGGGGAAAGCCTTCTAAAAAGATGGTAAGCATCTGGAGGACTAACACTGGAATATATAACACTGCCAGTACAAAGTAAACAGACAGGAGAAAAAAGTTTATCTTTGAACAGATTAAAGACATCTATGTGTACAGCCAACAAGTGTGAATAAAGACACACATATGGCCTGGTATAACTCTTAGGAAAGATGAGGAGCCATAGCACCTTGCAATAGTGTCAGGTTACAGCTATAAACAATCTCGTCCTATCATACAGCCTTGACAGGTTTTGCTTATTCATGTCTACATGGTGTTTGGTTAACATTACACTCTCTGTTTATTACCTGAAAATAGGAAAAAGCAGATAGACATAGGTATGATTCAATGTAGCATGAAAAGAATCACCATATAACTAGATAATGAGCATAGTAAAAATTTCACAATTTGGAGCCAAGATCCTCTTACCAGCAACACCTTGCCCACTACAGTAGCACCAGGACCATCAGTTCAAGAGCATAAGAGTCATTCAGAAGTTAGCTGTGTTCACCCATGTCCCAACCACAAATAGGAGATTCCCAAATATAAACCCAATGACAGCTATTAATGATGGATGCTTAACCTATTACCTGCCTTCCCTATCACCTACAACATGCCTTGGTTGGGCAGCACTTTTTTCATTTGTTTTAAAGAGTTTCAAAAATACTTCCAGCATACCACTATGCAATA
The DNA here is from genome assembly GCA_013400055.1 of Nycticryphes semicollaris. Classification (NCBI taxonomy): domain Eukaryota; kingdom Metazoa; phylum Chordata; class Aves; order Charadriiformes; family Rostratulidae; genus Nycticryphes; species Nycticryphes semicollaris. The sequence continues at coordinate 22,916 of VXBJ01006699.1, read as the reverse complement.
CAAAGCATTTCTCTACGTATACAAGTTATATTGACTGACTTAGTAAGCATCCTGCAGCAGAAATCTAAGAAATTCATTCTTGAGTCCTGAATCACACATCCAGCCAAGCAGAAGAAGAACTAGGAATAGCCTCAGCTTTGGTATACAGAACTCCCTTTTCTTCACAGTCCAACGTATTAAATGAGGATTAGCTTTACAAAGCATGTAAGGTAAATCAGAACCAACTGTGCATGTCTACAGCATGCCTGTGATCAACTAGATCAATTAGTTAAGTGGACTTTGTTTACATCAGTCTAAAATGAGATTACATTGTGCTCATACTGGGAAGCTGGGGTTCAGTAGTACTCTCCTATAGTTTCTGTGCTAAGCTCAAAATAACACACATATCTATTGCAAAATCCATACTAAACTGAAAAGATGTAGGCCAACAGCCAGCTCGTGACAATACCTACCACATGCCCTCCAAAGTTCAAGGTACTTGCTCCATCTCCTCTGATAGGGACTTTGGACAGAGTAGTGCTTTGGGCAGTTTGTATGCAGTCACACACTAATCCTGGCCTAAGGCTTCTATAAACAAAAGTAGAAGGGCTTAAAGGAGAAGGAAGTAAGCAACAGGGATGGAGAAATACCTGGTCTTTATCCATTTCCAGTACAAGCCTTTCCTAAAGCTACAGCTCATGGAAAGTCATCTACCTTCCTCTGTCACCCCTGCTCTTCTATGGGAAATGGCAGAAGAATCCACTTGGCTCAGCCCTGCCTGTACAGGCAGCTCAATCACTCCTGCCCAAATAGTCTGGCCCCATCACGAGCCACACATCATTTCCAGAGAGGAACTCAGAGACTAAAAAAAGGACAACAGTCTTTAAACAGAGAAGGAAAAAACACACTGAAAACAAACTTTAAAAAAAAAAATCCAACCGCCATGCACATACATTCACACAATGAACAAAAGGTGAAAGAATAAGCATAGCTGCTCTCCGCTTAAAGACACATCAGCAAGAGAGTCATATATGAGTGGTTCAAAACAGTATGGATTATTTCATTCTCTGCAGTACAGAGGTAGAGACCAGATCTTAAAAAAACTAACATAACATCGTTCTACTTATGAAAAGTGTCTTAAGTCATTACTTTCCTTTTGTTGAGGTTTTGAAAGCATTAAAGGAGGCAGAAGCACAAGTTAAAATTCTTTTAGCATTTAAAGAAGGTCAAATATAATATTGTACCGTTTTATTCTTCACCTTCTTTTCCTTTGCCAAATATCTTTACAAACATCACAGCACTTTACAGAACATCAGTATACCAAAAGCACTGAAAAAAGGAAAGCAAAATGCTGAATTACAACACTTCGGAGCAACTCCAAGCCCACCTTAAAATTCTAGGGATCAGTACCACAAACAAAACCTAATAAGTAATGTTCAGACATTAGACTACAAAATTTTATTGGCACAGACACCACTTGATCCCATTGTCAATAAGAAGCTGATTGATAGAAGATAGACAAAAGTCTTGTAAATGCTTCAGTCTTCCATAAAACTCATGCTGGATTTTCAACAAAATTATTAACTTGTCTTTAAAAGTTAATAGTCAGTTTGGCCTATACAAAACACTTGATTTCCTCTTAGCTAGAAAACTGGGTTTGTGCTGCTAGGGAGAAAGATTTCTGGGTGGGTTAAAGCACTTTTGCCACTCAAAANAAACTTTGCCACCAAAAAAAAAAAAAAAAAAAAAAAACCAAAACAAAACAAACCAAGATTTTCCTTTTTTGTCAGTGTACTGCTGCCAAGTTTTCCTCGGTTTTCCAAAGACAACTCATGTATTTTAGGTAACGCTAAGACTATAACCTCTATAAACCTAGTTCTAGGACCTGAACATTAAAGGGTGATCGATTCAACAAAATTAGGAGGTTGAATTAATTGAGCAACTAAGTGTCAGGTTAAACCTAAAGACTATATGTATCTGAGCATTGCTTCAATTAAGTTTTCATCTTAGATTACACTTTTGAAGAGTATAAGGAGAGATTGCCCTATCACACACACACACTTAGTCTATTAACTATTGCGGGCTTTATTTTAAAATTCTAATCAAAGAGCAGGTGGAGTTAAATTCAAAAAAATAATATTCCACATTATTTTAACCGTGTCATACATCATTTCCCAATTTTAATCAAAACAAAGAAAGTAGTTAATAACATTAATAGTGACTAGAATAATTCATGTTAGCCAACTGACTACACTAGAAGCAGCAGATGTTCGCCTGTTCTATAAATATGCAAGAAAGAAGCCCAGAGCCACATTCAAAGAGGTTAGTAAAATTAACATTGCACTGCAATCAAAATCAAAATAATAAAGGTAAGAAGGTTAAAAAACAGTTTGAAATCCACAAGGAAGGAAAGTAGGGAGTGAAGAAACAGAAAGGCAAAGACTATTCAGTGCTTCAAAGACCACGAAAGGAAGAAGAAAGATAAAAAAGTAAAGAGGTCTATTGAGAAATTTTGCACAGATTATCACTTTTGCTCCATCTCCTTTCAAAATAGTGCTGTACTGAAATAATCTAGAGAACTCAGTGGCAATAAACACATGCAAAAAGAAAATATACTCATGTCCACATACGAGAGGTAGCACAACATTCAGGGAGGACACAGAAGGAAAGGACAAGACTCTTCCAGTTCAAATCGCCAGTAACAAACCGGGAACCAGTATCTCTCTAGCTCAATTATCTCCCAAAGTGGCTAGCTGTCACAGGAAAACAAGGGTCTATTCTCAAGCGATGAAGAAAGTACTTCCACCAGTGAATGCCCTTATAAGCAATAGAAATCCAGCTGCTGAAGTCCCAAACTATACAAAGACATTTATTGTCCTAATGACAGAGGACAAAGAGTTCTAACAATCAAAAATAGCATGCAGGCTGTGAAAGGCAAGGCATTTGCCCATCAGTATATTAAGTTTACCAATTTAGGAGGGCTGAGGACAGAAAAGTAACAGGACTATGTGTCCAGTACACAATGCCAAGAAAAACATGATTCTCAGTTACAATTTGCTTACCTTCTATAGAAGGGGCCTGGTCCACAGCTGCATATAGCATCTCTTTCAAAGCCTGCAAGGGAGAGGAAAAAAGACTGGAATACAGTAAGTATTAAAATAAATAATATTTACATTGTTTTGATACACCTGTTAGAAAACAAAAACAATTAAAGCCCTTTTACCCCCTAGACTGACACAGAAAGCTATGGTATACAGTGTCAATGCTACCATACATATGTCTGTTAACAAAAGAAACACTGGTTCATATTTACTGAATGCTTTGTCTAAAGCCTGTTACCTTACTAATCTATAAAATTTATTCCAACTGTATCTTCCAACATCTTTCTTTCAAAAAATCTTTCCTGGTTGGTAGGATGTTAAAGGTTTTATGCTGGGGAAAAAAGCCCAAATCAAAACAAACCCAAAAACTGTTGTGTGACACAGAAAGGAGTTTGTCAAGGCAAGTCGAGGAAAAGCAGCCTCAGGGATTTCTTATCACTGTTATATAGGAACACAGAATTACACATACATTTTAAAAGCAGAAGACAACATGACGAAGGAGATTAGAGAACCAGAGGTGATGGCCTTCTCTTGAGGTAGAAACTGAAGAACGACATTAACACCAACCAGAATTATTAACCAAGTCTTCAAGACCTAGAGGCACTGTGAGCTGCCTCCCAGAGACCACGGGAACAAGCTGTTTGCCCACACTCAGGCTGCTAGTGCAAGAGATGAGTAGTGCAGGCAGCAGGACCAGTAGGGAAGGTCCTACACCTCAGTATCAAGCACCCCTCGTAGTAACCTCTCCCGTTACCAGAGCCAGGAGGGAGACACGACATCAGAAACATCATCACTTGCAGCTCTTTTTCAAAAGGCCTCTTTTCAGACAGTTATTAAGACACTGGTATTATTCCAGTCATAGACTAAAGATTTGCTCGCTCTCTCACATCGCAAGTGCAAGCAAGAATCAAATAAACCGAATTCAGATCAACAGCTGAAGGAATAGGTTGAACTACATTTTTTGAACCAGAAGACAGCAGGAAGGGCCCAATCCTACTGCTGAGTAATTTGTTTACACATGCACCCCCATCACTTGATAAATACAGGTATTGCAATACACATACTGAACACGAGTGTGCTTCACACACACCTGCTGCAAAAACTAGATTTTATCCCCTCATTTTTGAGCCCACAGAAATGTGACACACTAAAGTAATCCAGGTCTTTTGAGCTTCTGTGTATTCTGCCTGTTTCCCAAGATAACTGACGCTTCTATAATCCTACACCTCTGCATTTATCATCTTGTGTGTCATCATCCCCCAAGTCAAAACACCACAGCCTAACAAATACCCTAATGGCAAAAACCACAAGCTCAGCAGTTGGAAACTCAGTACTGTTGTAACACGGTGGTTATGATCCTGTTGAGTAAATATAAGGTCTAAAGGACATGTCTGCTTATCACCAGATATCCTAGGTGGCAGGCTACACCAGCAGCTCAGACATCTCTCAAAGTTCTGATTCCAGAGTCCACAGAGGTCTCAACAAAGGTCACTTGCATAATTGTTTTCCCAATCAAGCCACTGTTGAATGATCCTCCTTCCAGTGGCACAGCTCTCCTCTAGTGAGGAGTGCTTTTTTAAAAGTCCTCCCAAACACTGGCCGCTTCATTCCTTTTCCTCTCGTGACTCACTGGTCAGCAGCACATGATCTGCCTCGATGCATCAAGGGGTCAAAAAGCTTCCCCCTTTCTTCAGTCTGGTCATCATCCTCTCCTACCTGTAACATTTTCCATGAACCACAGCCACAGGACACAGCATAAACAAACCCGAAGAGACTGCAAATGTAAGGTCACTGTAGTAAGAATTCCATCCCTTAACTCACGTAGAGGTAAACCTGCAGCATACTTCCTGTCTCTGGTTTTATCAGTCATTTTTAAAAACAAATTAAAAAGGACTGCAATACTGACAGCCCTGCACTAAATCTTGAAAGCTGAAGGTGTCGGTCCTCCCGCAGACTTCTTCCCATGCAGACTGACATATTGCAATCTGGCAGCTGCAGGGCAGCAGATTTTGTTACTGCTTTCCTGACCTATATAAGTAAACCAATAACCTGAAAAGTGAAAGGCTTAGTGCTCCTTCACACCTCAAGTATTTAGTCCTCCAGATTACAGAATTTTAGAAATTGTTTCCAGGAGTTATCCACCGCTGTCAACTTCAAATGTTTAAGAATTACTCTTGCTGCCCTCAAACTAGACAAAATGGGTTATTTCCTTACTTTAAATTGTGCTAGTGATACACCTTGCACCTGCAGTGAACTTGTGTATCAGAGAAACAACAAAAAAAGGCAGAAAGAAAACACACTTAAAAATACACCTGTCAGACCTTAACAGGGAACAAATTCAAGGACAAAAAACTTAAAATGCTTGCACAAAACTGTTGTTTCCAGCGCGTAGCTTTCAAACTGCTTACGCTCTTCTAAGCTCATCCGCTAACACCCAGAAGGACAAATAGTGAAATAGCACAACAGATTTGTGTCAGGAGGTGGCAAGCCTGGGTGTGAACTGCCTATCATGAAGCGGGGTTTGAAGAGCAGAATTGGCCACCTCCCAAAGACTGAAAGCCTGCTTCTGGGAGAGAAGCTTCGAAGGCAAGGAGACTACCTCAAGCTATCAGTTTCGTTTTCCCCACCTACTTCCTGATGGAGGTTGTGTCTCAGAGAAAGGATTTCTAAAACTTAGCAACCCGTTTCTCTTCTCAAAGGCAAAAGCACTTAAAACCTGGAGTCTCCTAAAAGGAAAGGGAAGTCACCCGCTCATACCTTTTACCCATCTCTCCCATGAAGTTTGTACCTGTAATCAGTGTTCTGATTCTCCCTCTTCCTCAGATGCTGCAATTTCACAAGTATTAAGCACCTTTTCTTTAAAAATACCATCAGACTTCTGCATCTAGATAATAAATTCAGGCCTGATTAACTGAAACAAAACTGCCATCTGGCAACCATAAAACTCCACTGAGTTTTCATCAGCCGGACATGCACCTACATTTAGAAGTCTGAGCAGATGGAGCAATGCTCTCCTCCTTCTCCTACAAGCACTCCAGAGATGGACAAAAGAGTAAAGGAAATCTGCAGCATGATTTGCAGATAAACAGAGAACTAGCAACCCAACAATTTCACTGCATCAAAAATTGTGCATTAAATGCAGTGAAGCACACTCAGCAAAAAAGCATCAGCTGAAATTCATCTAAGCGTTACCTTCATTTCTTCAGTACTGACTAGGTGAAAAAGGGAATTCCATTGTCTGACACGAAAAAAAAACGGGATTCTCTTTGGTTTTGTATTTTATCTTTACATGAAAGGAACTGAAGAGTAAATGAATGGTCAAAAACTTGAGGTTTTAAGACAAGAAGTGCACTGAAGCAGCAGTCCATGCCACAGCAATCACTTAACTAGCTAGGAGAAGGCTGCCAGATTGCCGAAAATCAGGTGAGCAAACCTTTTCACTCCCACTGCCTGTGTCAGGACACATACACAGGTCCCTGCCCAGTTGAAAGGCGAGAACCACTGCAGATGCAAGAACTGAGTGCCTGGGGAGGTGCGTAAATCATCCAGCACCCCACAGACTTGGCACACCCCCTGAAACTGCTGCGCCCCTCTGCTGTGGTCTTTGCACCGAGAAGGCAGAGGGTACGAAAACCTGAAGCCTTACTTTTAGGAAGTTTTTGGATGACAGACATTGAAATAAGAACCAAAGTTGTTTAAAACTTTGGCATATTTAGGACTTAACACAACAATCATTTCCACAAATTAGGCATTTGTCAATACATTGTTTTAAACTCAGTCCCACCCAGGGAGCAGTCTGATAATGACTCTCAGGACTTAAGTAAAAATGTCCCTTTACATTATGATTATATATTACGTTGCTGTCACTCGTGCTCACATAAAACCCTCCTAATCATTTGCACTGATTTAGGTTTCAAGAACAATCAGTTGGGAACCAAGTTCACATAGTAAATTGACATACAGAATTTGCATGCTCTCATGCAATCTTTAGAATGGAAAATTGGAATGGAAAGTCAAATCAAGTCAATCAAGGTTTGTGAAAAGCTCCATGTTAACGTTGACGCAGCCGTGGCAAACATCTTTGCAAAAAGCTGAATGAAACAGAATAGCACACGTCATCATTTTTCTACAAGCCAAGCACTCTTTCTCCAGAAGCAGATGTACAGTAATGGTCACTGCAGAGCTTTTGCCCAAAGAAAATAAGAATCTAAACCACAGCTATCAAAGTATATCTTCTGTTTGCCTGTATAAAGAAAATGAATGGATATTTCTCTCTCTAAAGCTCTTCCACTCACTGAGTATCTGCCTTAAGCCCAGACAACTTCCATACTTCCTACAAGCAGTTATAACACTTAAACAGATCAATGTTGGAAGGAAAGGTCACATTAATGGTAAGAACTTTGAGGACCGTAAATTGTTAAAGACCATCTGAAAGTGAAACTACATTTTTAGGTATTCAAAACACAACAGTCTCATTCTTCTTCATGACGTTATCAGGAACAGATTACACCCTCCTCCTAGTCTGACTGACAATTTAGGTGAGGCAAAGCTCCTCACAGCCACACTCGCTGCGCATCCCATCAAACCAGAGACACATCTGGAGAGGATCTCTCAAGTTACCTGGGTCTTACCACACTTTGGGGCTGTCTGACTGCGTGAGTCACCTGCCCTCCAATGGAAATAACTACAAGTATCAGAGTAGAAAAATAAGATGGCTACATATAAGCTTTATGATACAGAATGACTTAAAGCAATTTCTGTACCACCGCCTTTTCATCAGCATCTCAAACCTGACATGGGAAGTCCCTTGAAACAGGAAAGTATTTTCAGAGTTAAAAACCTACACAAGACCTCTCACTCTGAAACAGTGCTTGATTATTGTTTTAGCTAAGAAGGAGAAGATATAAACTGTTAAATGAAGAAACATCGTAATGTTATTAAATACACGGTAAGTGTTTTAAAATTTTACTACTGTGCATGCTGTAAGCAATATTGCAGACAAGTAACACAAGCAGCATTACGTTTGCTAACCAACAGCTAAGAATTTTTCTTGACAAAGGAGGGCAGTATGCATTTTTTACTCAAGTATAATCAACAAGTAAACCAAGGTAACGCTGGCCTTTTATGTACCACACCCACACGACCACCAGTTACTAAATAATAAATGCCTGACTATTCCATTACTGTAATATGCATGAGCGGGAGGCTGACTCATATTGAGCCAGCTGCAACAAGGGAAACAAAGAGTTTTTAAACTTATTGCTAAAAAGGAGCGTAGAGGTTGTATTTTAATTCACTCTTCATGAAAGTATCTATCCATGGAGGAGATTACGCGAAGTCTAGGAAGAATAGCAACTTGAAGTAAGTTTTTTACTGAAGTCTGACGTTATTTTAAATTGGGATGGGGGAAGGGAGAATGACATAATAATACTGCCCTAGTTAAAACATCTGAAAAATTAACCTCCTATAATGAAAACAGTGGCCGATAAGCAGCAGAGTTCTTCACACATTAATCAAGGTGTCATAGTTCACTGGGTCTGGGTCTCCTTTTCGCCTCCCTCTACATCTGTCTGGTCAGCTGGCAGCCAAATCTTTTGCCCTTCTATTTCCTCCTTGCCTTACCCTCCAACCCACCTCCAAACCTTCTCTTAGGAAGATATCCATGTTCTTCTGTTTCCAGGAACACAAAACAACTCTGAGAAATCATGCACAGATAACCTACCAAAGACACGGTGCAGAACTAAGCTGGTACTTTATTTTATCAAGACAATGGATTTCCATCTTCTCAAAGACTGATACGTTATTTGCTTATTAGTTCTCCACATAATTCAAAGAGATCACAATTTTGTTCTAATATCAAATCTGGCTGAAGCTTTTATTTAAACATCCATTCCTTTGCAGTCAGGTAAAAGAAAACAAAGGAACAGTCAAAAGGGCAGATATAAACTTTTCAAATTCAACATTATAACAAAGCAAGCTGAGATAAATGTGATTTTCCTTGCAAGTGCAGATAGACTACTAGGGATACTAGAAATAAATTGCTATTATAGTCCTAGAGAGAAAATACAGGCCTTCAAATGATAACAAACATTGTACGTTTTTGACTGATCCCATCAGTTGTCTAGGTTTAATTCCGTTGTCTAGGTTTAATTATTACTTGTGGAAAACCAACATCACTAGCAACAACCACTGTTACTGCTAGTGTTGAAATAGGAAATGGTTTTACTACAAATAACCCCCTTGAGCTTCATCTCGTTGAAGTCCAGCACCCCTATGAGAAACCTGAAACTAAAGCAATCAGTGTGACCTTTACAAGGCTGGCATAATAAGAACTGAAAAACTGTATTCTGCAAATAATTCATGATTAATGCAGCAGAACTTTGTATAAACAGTGTTCATAAATGTCCTAGTTCAAGCGTTTCACCTGAAACCAAGTATGAAATAGTGAGATGTAAAGCCTCACTGGCCTTATTTAAAAAAAAAAAAAAAAAAAAAAAAAAAAAAAAAAAACATCAGATGACACAGATT
>VXBJ01006699.1:0-11997 GCA_013400055.1 Nycticryphes semicollaris | reverse complement strand
ACTGCCGCGCGGGGAGGGGCGGGGCCCGGAGGAGGGGGCGGGGCCCACCTCCCTCAGCCCCGCCCCTGCCCGCCGGGCCGAGGCAGGGGGGCGGTGGCGCCGGTGCGCCCCCAGCGGGGGCTGCCCCGCTGCATTTTAGTCTTTCTGGTCATTTTTAGGGGCCGTTTGGACGCAACCGTGGCACCTTCGNAACGTGGCACCTTCGCCCCTGGGCATCTCTAGCCCGGCCCCACCATAAGCAGTGGCAGCTCTGGCACAGCCGCGGTTGAAATCCTGAACCCTTTGGGACTGGCTGGAATGGGGATGGGAATGGGAATGGGGATGGTGGTGGTGATGGGAACGGAGATGACAATGGCAATGGGAACGGGATGGAATGAGCATGGGGATTGGGATGGAGATGGGAATGGAAATGGGAATGGAGTGGAATGAGAATGGGATGGGGATGGGAATGGCTATGGGAATGAAATGGGATGGAATGAAATGAGAATGGGATGGGATAGGACGGGGTGGGGATGGGATGGGGATGGGATGGGGTGGAGTAGGATGGGGAGAAGTGCATCAGGGAGAGTGGTGTATATGGCGAGGAAAAGGTGAGGGGATGAGGAGGTACCAGCCAAGGAAAAAAGAGAGAGAATGGAGATGGAGAGGAAGAGTAGAAGACACAATAAAGATGATTAAGAAATGAGGGAGGAGGGAATTTAGGCTGACACGCCACAAAAAGCCAGGGTTGATGAAAAGAAAGAGAACACAGTGCAAAGGAAAGGGAGGAGGGGAAGAGAAAGGAAAGGGGGAAAAAATGAAAAATTCTCAAAAAGTTGCATAATCAAAAAAGCTTTTGCCCTTCCAATCGTCACACTTACCAGCAGGGTGTCATGCACATTGCAGGGAAACCCAGGGCAGCTCTAAGGGCAAGCCCACCCACACAAGGGCACGACTGCCCTGAAATACAAACACTTCCAGAAGCTGGAGGGTTCAGTGCCCACTGCCATAGCACATAAGAGACCAAACTGGAGCCGTTCAGAGCAGGGCTGTAGCCCTCAGTTATCCCCAGGATCCCAGTGGCCCTAGTCTGGCCATTCCCCAGTTCCCATAGTTTGGCAATTTGCTGTGTTTGGGATTAATTTTGGTTTTCCTTCAAGCCACCCACCCTCTGGCACAATTTCACATGACAGTTTTCAGCTCTTTCCCATACCCGCACCAGGACTGATCCTGTCCCAGCTGCCAGCCCCTCGGCACGGCAGCGCTCCTCCCCACCACCATAAGCAGCTGCCCAGAGCATCACTCCTACTGACACCTGCAGGAGCAAAGCTCGTTTGCTGTGGTGATTTATCAGGATCCTGTCACAGGCCCAGGGACCTCTGATTTGCAAGTGCTTTTACCCGCACTGAGATTTACCCAGCAGCGATAGCGGTGCATGCAGCAGCGATGCTCACTGATACAATCTCTTAATTATGTTTGCAGAAAACCATTTAATGATTAGAGCTTTAGTGCCCTTCATCTGAAACTTCACACTCAGCAACCTGGCTGGCACTGACCTCAGTGTGACCTAACCACTATGTCACAGCTTGACTTACATTTAGCAGGTCACCAGCTTTTTAATGCATTACCTTTGCAGGCTTGTACCAGATAAAATCACACGGGGTCTGAGCCTGCTCCCACCACGATTAGTGGCACCAGTTTCAGTAGGAGCAGACAGGAGGTGGGTCTTTGCACCTTCAACCCTTTGAATACCGTCAGGCTTCCAGAGATAACATGCAGCATGGGGGAAGAGAACGGATTAAGACATAAATATTCTCTTTATTATGCGCTGAATGTATCGTATGAAATATGTACCGTGATGTATAATCACAGAATATCTTCTGAGATGACAGCTTGCAAATTCAGCAACTAAAAACAACTAGCGATTCCCCTTCCCTTTGTACCTCGGAGAGTTTTTTGCCCACCAATAGATTTTATTTATTTATTTAATACCAATAAATGCTATTTTTTGGTGTTAAAGACAGACAATAGCAGGGGAGGCACAGCAGAGGCAGGACTTCTTCTTACTCACCATTACCATGTTCTCTTGCAACAGCTCAGGTTAAATATCTGATTGGCAAAACCCTGCCTCCCGTTATCAGATGCGCTTTGGGACCACACTTGGCTTCATGACAGTGTTTCACTGCTCTGCTGGGACTCAGGGCTTTCTAACTCCTTGAAATGCTTCAAAACTCTCAGCCCTGCACATCCAGGGTCTGGGGAGGAAGAGGGGCAGGAAGGAATAGAGGGCAGGAGAAGACTTAAATGAAAGAGGAAGGGCCACCACTGCCTGCCTCTGCCACCTTCTGCCCGTGGCCAGGCTGGAGGGCAGGGAGGGGGAATTGCAGGCAACGAGTTCCTGCCAAGGGGAGATGTCAATCCCAGCCTTCCCCAGTCCCCGTGCTTCGCTCACACCAGGCTGCCACATTCCCTTCATCTCTTGCTCTTTTCCAGGAAAGAGTTTGCATTGTGGTTTTCCCCCATGCTGTTGTAGCTAGGAAAAAATAAAAGAAGCAACATTATTTGCATTTTTAAACCGAGGAAGAAGTCGGGAATGGGCTTTCCGCCAGTGCAGTCTGGCACTTGCTTTGTTGAGAGTGTATAGAATAATTTATAAATAGCATGGTGGGTTTTTTTAAAGAAATATAATTATTCTTTTAAAGATCCTACATTGCTGGGAAGAAGGAGTCTTCAAAAGAGGCTTTAGAAAAAGAGTGTCTCAGAGGGAAAATTTTCTTTAATGGCATACATAAAATCACGAAGAGGAGGGTTTTCCATAGCAGGAGACAATGCAGGACACCCACAGACAACCATTCCTACATCTCTTTTCCCACCTCCTCCCCAGGCAGCTGGCTTTTAAGACGCCTGGATACTTAGGGGCTCAATTGACATGGGAGGGGATGCTTTAGCAGCATGACCCTCCCTGAACTCACAAGCACAGCAGGATGCACTGAGCCTGGACCTCTGGGTGGGTCATCATCAGGGGGAGCTGGGAAGATAAATTCATCTCCTCTCCATCAAAACCAGAATAAATCATGCTAGAGCCTGGGAAGGGAGGGCATCAGCAGCAGCATGCCCCAAGCTCAGAGTAGAAAATCTCTCTGCTGCCGGCCAGAGCTGCTCCACAGAGGTGGCGGCGATATCACCAGGGGAATGGCTGCTCTCTGCAGCCTCCACTGCCCTGCCTTACCCGGTGGTAATTCCTGTTCCCAAGGGACAAGCAGGAGCTTCACTGCCACTGCTTGGAAAGAAAGGAGAGGAGGGAATAAATAAATAGGCAAGTGAAAACAGGTCAGAGGCAAGCTTGGTGTGGAATGATGAGGGGATTTAGTAAATCACACCAGAAGACGCAGCCCTGCCTGCCAGGATCAATAAATACAGCATCAGCCCTGGGCTTCGGACATCCTCAGCATCAGTTGGCCAGCCCTGAACACTCACATTATCTGCTTCATCGATACTGGTCTTGAGAAACGTGCTCAATATATTGGATTTCCCAGAGACAGGGGTGCAAAATATATAAATCCTCTGGCAGCCTGTGCTGGAGCTATTGATTTTTCATATATTCTCCCTTCCCGCTGGGTACCAGTGGAGGATGAGGGTGTGATTATGAGCATCAGGAGCCAGGGGGGTCTCGGTCCCCAAGGAAGAGGCAGTACACACGGCCAGACCAGAAGCAGCGCATCCTGACCCACTGGGAATTATTAGGATGTCTGTGCACCCAGGCAAGCTGCCTGTAGTAGGTTTAAGCCAAGAGGAGCAGTGGTTTCCAGGTAATAATAATGCACTGGATGGGCCTGATTCCAGCAGCAGGGATGTCGGTACTGATCCAGGCTCTTCCAAGCTCTGTCCCAACAGCCATAACCTCCTGCAGCTCTTCCGAGCCAGGTAAGATGTTGTTTTCACCCCCATTTCAGCAGAAGCCAGGATGAGACCTGCCAGAATGCGATGTGCCAGCCTCCGTCTTGGCTGCAGGTGGGTCACTTTACCCACTGGCTGAATGTGATCCATCAGGACTTGAGCCCTTCATGGAGATGTATTTAGGACTCAAGATCTCCAACAGCCAGCCCCAGGGATGGCGCAGCCCTGTCCCCAGCTGCCAGCTTGTGGGCATCTGGATCTCTGGGCAGTAATCATGCCCCGCCAGGCTTATATATTGCCTCCCCTGCACTCTCCAGGGCAGGATTTGCCCTGTACATTGCTCAGCCAGTGTCAACGTGTCTGATGTTAAAAATCACAAGGTCAGGCAACAATGTACCCCTGGCTGCAAATCCACACGTAGAGGCATGATTACTGCTGAAACGCATAGGGATGCAGAAAAACAGAGCAGAAAGCCAAAGAGGCAGCAATTCCCCTTGCCCAGGAGCCTGCCCCATGAGGGGAGAAGGGCTGCCTCCACTGACACCCCCGAGCAGGCTGACCTTTCCAGGGCTGACTCACAACTGACGTATGCTCCTCACTGCTCACACACGTCCCCTTCTCTTGGTTGAGTTTGCAGGGGTATTCTGCTTGGAAACTCAGCCAGAGAGTAAGAAGAAACCCATCTGCCCAGACAGTTTAGGTCAAGATTCCCCTGCCAGGTTGCTTTCCAGCCCTGCTCCTGTGATATGAGGAGTGAAATGCGTCCCCCACCACCACAGAGAGACAAGCACCCGGGGGTTGTGCTGGTGGTGACTGGGCTGGGGACTTTCTGCGCTGTCTTACAACTGGGAGCAGATGGGGGGTTTCTCGCCCTTCACTGGCATGTAAGTGATTGCTCCTGGATCATTTCCAATACATGTATATATGTGTCTGGTTTAAGTGATGCATACTTGCGTTGTGCGAGAAGGCAGCAGCTGACCAGTGGTTAAGAAAACTGAACTCCCAAAAAAGGTCTAAAATTAGAGAAGAAACAAGAGCTGTTTCCTCCAAGCCCTGGTGCTGCCTGGGCTGCTTCCAGGAGAGCCCTGGGAAGATCCTCTGTCCTCCCTGCTCTGTACCCAGGACTGCCCCACTGCTAAATCCCCCTCCTCACCAACTGCAGCAGGGGAGTGCACAACATTGGTTGTTCCCCCCCACCCCTGCAGCAAGGTGGCATTGCCCCACCGTGCCCTGGCACAGGATGGACCCTTATCCCTTTGGGATGTTTTCCAGGGGACAGGCACTGGTAAAGTGCCAGGTGGCCTTGGGACTGTTCCCATCCTGTTTACCCCAACCTTACTTGCCTTGTTAAATACATTCTTACCTCCCAATCATGGTCCTGGCTGCTGGCCCCTTCCCAGGGGGATATACCACACGAGGAGTGTGAAGGAAGGGGGGTAGCACCCCTCCAACCAGCAAGAAAGGAGGTGACCTGGAACAAATAACAGTGTCCCTGGAGCTGCTGCTGCTGAATTGCACAGCCAACACCATCATCATGCAGAAGTTGTGGCAGGTTGCAGAGGAAACAGGAGATATCAGCCCATCTCAGTGTATCAATGCTGCAGTCAACAAGCTGCCACAAGCACAATAAAGCAGCAGGGTGGCACTGGCAGCAGCACCATGCCCTTTGTATAGGTGACCAGCTCCCTTCCTCCTACTGACTGGGACAGGAACCCACACTGAGCTGCTCTCTCCCTCCCTCTTGCTCCACAGCCAGCTGGATCCAGGGACATGGGGTAAGGCTGGGGGAACCACCCTTTTTTGTGCCACCCCCAGAATTGATGGGCTGTGGATGGACAAACGCCAGGGTTGTGCCTTGGTGCTGGTACAGAAACGCTATATGTTTGGCAAGTGGTCCCTGTCAGGAAAGGACAGGAGACTGTACCCATGCGTGACCCATGCGTTGGTGTAACCGCACAGTAGATGACGTCTCATGGTGATTCTCAGTCCTAAACCTGTCTCCTTTAATCAGCATGTTTATAATGGCAACAAAATCTAAGTGCAGGCAAGGTTGAGGTGTGTAGTAATAGCTATGGCAGAGATCTCCAAAGCTGGCTGGACTTTCTGGGAATTTTTGGAAATCTTGTCATAGCTTTGTGGCTTTTTACCAATGTCTGAACCTTATCAAAGTGCACAAGAGGCCACAGGCTTCCTATTTGCAAAGGCCACATTAGGAAAAGAGCAGCCACTCCTGCCAAACCTGGCTTGACCCTGCTGCATGGGGTCCAAGCATCACTGCTGAGCCCTGCATCTCTAGCATCCTTAGGGTGGTTGACTCCTGATGATGCCCCCTTTGCACACTAGGGGACAGACCTTGTCTACAGTGAGTTCCTTTGGTGATCTCCTGGGACAGCACTGTGGCTAAGCTGTTTCTCTGTGGAGGGTCTTGCCTGGTCTGGAAGGAATCATGTGTCTCCAGATCATTCCCTTATGCATCAGGGCTGAGTGTGAACTGTCCAGAGGTGCTGTAACACACAGCTCCAGATACTGTAACCTCGGGACAGATGTGAAATTGGAAAAAAATATTTAAAGCAAGTGGAGACACAATCCAAAAGTCCTTGTGCCACCAGGGCAGAGAGTGAGAGGTGGGACATCAGCTGGGTTCCCAGCCTGGTCATGAGCTGAGGGAGCGGCTGGGCTGATTTTGTTTTGGTCACTCCACATCTGCTCCCAGCCAGCTGCTCGGAAAACAACAGCTCTGGTCTCCAACAACAGCCATGGACCGGACACAGCTTGTCTTTGTCCTTGCCATAGAAATTGGTCCCAGTGCTGCAAACTGCACGTATGCGGGAACCCCCCAGCACTTCTCAGTGCCTCTGATGGACGCTGGCAGATTTGGCAAGGGCCGTCTCTACAGCCTGAGACCCCTGTCTCTTGCAGTTCCTCTCTGGCTCCAGGCATTGTTGTGATGTTATCATACATCTGGCAGGAATTAGGCTAAACCCCTTCCCTTGCACACAGGGATCACGAAATGTGCAGTGGCTCTGATGCCCAGGCTAATCCCTGGTGGGGAGATGTGAAGGCGATGCCAGGTGCCCCCATCCTCTGAACCACCCCAGCGTGCCTGGTCAGGACATGCTGACCTGCAACCTGAGCCCTGCTTTCTCCATTTTATGACCAAAACAAGCCATAAATCTCCTTGCACGAGCTGGAAGGCGTAATTGCTTTTCTGCGGTGTAGGTTTTTCCTTGCACAAATTGTACCATCACGTGAGGGAAATCTGTAAGTAAAAGTCAGGCTGGAGCCATTTATAACAGCAGCACCATGATTGTTACTGCTGACAGCTGCAATTACAGGCACTCCCTTCGATCGCTCCTTGCTGGGGGAGAGAGGAACCAGCACCAGAGCAGGGAAAGGGCTAGGAGAGGCCTTTGCAGAGCTGCATCCCCTTTCTGGTGGACCTCGTCACCCACAGGCAGTGCTCAGGGAGGGTTTTGGGCAGGGAGGTAGGATGGGGAGTAGCCCCTATTAAGGAGGGTTTGGCAGGGATGCAGGATGCTCACTGGTAAGGAGAGCCCATTGAGCACATCAGCTGGTGCTCACCTTTGTGAGGACAACAACTTGCGCTGACCTCCGTAGGCGGGATGGAGGGTTGCTCCAGGGCTGTGCAGGGTCAGCCAGCAGCTCAAAGCGCTTGCAGTGAAGAAATGCTTCTGGTGGCCCCAGATAACCCCAAGGTGGGCTGCAGTGAGGGCAGCATCTCAAGCAGGTCACTGTCAGGCACTTTTTGCCAACACCACCATCTACATCTCCTGTCTGTGAGAAGTTCTGTGTGTGCCAGGCAGATAGGCACTGGGGTGTCACCAGTCACAGCAGCTGGGGAGCTGCCAGGGGATATGGAAGCTGGGTACCAGAGGGGTGCAAAGGACCTTGCCTGGGGGAGATAGATGGAGAGCAAAATGAAAGATGTCTGTGACCTTGCAGTGACAAATGGAGCCATTACTTGCTGTCTGCTGCCGTGCAGAGATGTGAGACAAGGAGGAGTCAGCAAGGGGCAGGGGAGACTGGGGCAGCAGCCCTGCAGCAGCCAGACATCAGCCAGGCTTTCCTGCTGAGCACCTCAGCTCTGTCTTCTCTTTGCAGTTTCAGGGGAATTGATATNACCCATAAGAAGGAATTTTTTATTCTGCTGTTTTCAATTAATAACACCTAAAGTTTTGCTTCAAAACTAAGGGCTCTGCTGTGGTTTTTACGCATGGGAAAAAAGTTCAGGAAGAGGCTGGATGGAGCTCAGGATGGAGCAGGAGGCTAAGTAAAATGAATAAATAAAAAAAAAGAAATATTTTGTGTTTGTTTCATACCAAGCAAAACACTCCAGGTCAAAACAAACTAAAATTTCTCTTTATGCTTTCCATTTGAATTCAGAAAAGAAAATACTAGACAAAAATTCAGCTGATTGCCCCAAACTTTAAAGACTTAGTGGTAAGATACCTCTCTCCATGGGAAAATCTACTATTTGCACAGCCCCAGCTGCAACCTTTGAACTGCTGGCCAGCCTTGGTTTTGCAACCACATTATAGCTGTTATCAGCCCAGCCTGCTGCCTGGACTGCCCTGCAAGGCTTTAGGCAAGCTTGGGGAGCAGCGCTCAGCACACGGCAGAGGAGTTTTTCCATCAGTGTTTAAGAGAGGAGATTTATGCACTTTTGAGGGGGTTATGCATTCCTTTTCCATCATGGCTACTGATTTGTATTCACCATGGCACAGGAATTTATGGAAAGAGGGAATCAATGTTTTATTGATATCTAAAAAACCTATATGATGGATGTGCTAATTACGTGCTTTACTCCCAGATCCCCTTTATTATACACAAACGAATGGCCCTGGCAGTATAATGAGTGCAGGTAAAATGTACAATGGAGCTGAACTCTGCAGAGGTGAAGCACTCAAGGGAGACTTGCTTATGCTGGGACAGAGACCTCACCCCATTTTTCAGCTTCTTCCCTGGCCCAGTATTGAATTTTGGTTACCCATTGCCTGTGATTCCATTTCTATTTCATGGAAATCCCCTCGTTTGTCAGGGATAGGAAAGCACAGTTCTTGCAGCCATGCTCTGGGCTCCTGGCTGCTACGGCATCTACCAGCTCCCAAAAATATTTACCAAGGTGTGCATTTTCTCTGTCTCACTAACAGAGGACATGTGCACAGGGTGAATAATTAACAGGTTTTTTGTCATCTCCTGGCTAAACGGTGAGCGTGTGGAGTAGAGGGGTGGCGGTGAGTGGTTGTCTCCCCTCCTCCCTCTCCCACTACAGGGGTGAAGGGAAGCTGGGTGCTACAACACTTACTGTGTGTAGCAATACATGTTAAAAAGTCCATATTCCAGATAGAAATCATAACTCAATGCAAGCACACACTGCTCCCTCCTCCCTGTCTGATGGGCCAGGTGCTTCTCCAGCCCAAGCCCCATGCAAGCCTTCCTCCTGTGGGTCTGGGCTGGGAAGGATGATGGCTTTACTCAATGCAGGGAGGCAGCTGTGCTCTGGGGTCTGCTTTCCTCATGGGGGATATGGGGTTTGGGGGGCCACCAGAACAATGAAAGGACCTTCTTGGTGCAGGACTCAGAACAGGTGTAAGAGGTGGTAGCACTGTAGAAGAAAAGGTGAGATAAAGCACAGAACTCAAAGCATCACACTGGCATGTCACCTGCCAGAAACTCACAGCATGGCTTGGTTTTTCACAATGAGGACCAGCAGAAAGAAAATCTGTTGGCCACCAGACTCATATCCCACCAAGAGGAGGCTTTGGCAAGTAGCTGCCACCCATGCAGCTCCAGTGGGCAAAGCCTGTGGGAACTTGGTGGTGCCCCATGGAGACATCTGGCAAAGACAAAGGGTTGGTCAGGAATGGGTCAGCCTTCGGTCCCTCCTGTGCTGGGGAGGAGTCTTCTCCCCACCAAGGCATGGGAGCAGGGGACAAATCTCCCAAGAAGAAGTAATGAGGGAGATGAGAGCAGTGGGATAAGGACACATAGCCTGAAGGAGCTCAGGAACAGGAGGGGACATTTGTTAACCAAAAACGTAGCTCTGCCCACAGTGTAAGTGGTGTGTCCCAGGTTGAGGCGTGCTGGAAGCTGTGCTGTGGAAGGAAAACATGCCTGGGCTCCCCCAGCTCCTCTTCTTTTTTGTGGGGGAAAAAAAAAACAAACAAAAAAACCAAAACAAAGTAATCACAGCTTAGCTTGCAGAGATCCCTTCAGATGTTGTGTCCAGGCTGCCTGCGATTTGATGCATGCAGTGGCCTCTGCCCTCTGCAGAGTGACAATGACAGGCCTCCAGGCTGACCAGAGGATGGATATGATAATTACACAGGGATATTTTTTCCCTGCTTGGCACTGCTGGTCACAGGCTGTTATTGTGCTCCTGTGATGCCAGTGCAGGACATGGGGCTGACCCACACACGCAGCTTGCGCAAGGACCCTGCACAATTTCCTGTACTGCTCAGTGCCTGTAATACTTCTTCTTTTGTGCTCTCTGAAGCTAGGGGCAAGGAGAATGGGCTGAATTTGGCCCAGCTCAGGCTGCAATGGCAGGGTCTCCCAGCCCTGCACCACTTCATGTTCACAGGGGGTGGTTGGTGCATCCAGCACAAGGGCATCGACATCGACATCTCCTGAGAACAAGTCCTGCCCTCCCCCCAGGCTGCCAGGGACCAGCAACCAAATAAATGGCATCGCGCAGAGTAGGCGCAGCATTTCTGAACCCAGCATCCCCCTCCTCAGTGTTTCCATACCAAGCTCCTAAAACGTCCATGGGTGCCTTGCATCAAACCTGCTCCCACGCCTGCCAAAGCGAGGGGGTGGAAGGAAGGATCAGGCCCCCAGTGCAGTTGCTCTTTAAAAAAAAGGCAAGGAAAAAGTAAGAGATATCTAGTAGGAGCTGTCTGTAAGTGCTCTAACGAAGGAACCCAGCAAGGTAGCAAGGCCTCTCTCACCATGGAGACGAGCCGGAGAGTGTGCGGAGGCTGTGTGCTTTGGTTAATTTGCTGCGAGAACTTTTTCCAAGATGTTCAGGGAGGGTTTCATCCTGCCAGCCTACCCCTCTGCCTGTGCAATACTGAATGCCCACAAGCTCGGACCAGGCGATGCTTCCCCATGGCGAGTGGGGCTGGTCGGGGCGATGCATCCAGCTGGATGGAGCTGATTGGCTTCTGGTGGAGAGCAGCAGGGAAGACAAGTTCGCTGTAAATATTGCGGTCTGTTTATGAAGCTGTGTGTTAATCACACACTGGAGAGGAGTTATTATCTTTTTATTTGCAAGCGGCACAGCCAAGCTGTTTCCGTCTTTCCCCCAGTTCCCAGTAGGAGATGGGGCTTCATCCCCCCTGCACAGGCAAGGAGGCTGTGGGGGCTGCAGACCCACTCACAGGCAGTCCCAGGCAGAGTGGGTGCTTGCAGGCACACTCCTGGCTCTGGCACAGCCAAACGCATCTCTGCTCTGGTACTGAGCAGAGATTAGGGTCCCACTAACCCCCCACACAGGCTGGGATGCAGGGGCCCCCTTCCACTCCCCTCCCACCTTGTGCAGGGCTGATCCAGCATGCCTACACTCCCACAAGTTGGAGCCTGACCCCCATCTTGTGTGTATAGCCCAGGAACCTGGAGATTGCCATGGTTTGGTGGCCCAGCAGAAGAGCAGTCAGGGCTCTGCAGGGCCGTGTCCAGGGTCTCCAGTGATGCTCCAGCTTGCTGCACTGGCTCTGTTGGGGCTTTTTCCCCCTAAGTAAAACCACTCACATCTAGTGGGGCAGGGAAGGGGCTGTGAAGGGAGTAAAAGAATAAAGGCCAGCTTATTTTTGGCTCTGATGGAAGGTATTCTTTTTTCCTACAGCTCCTGCATTTTCCCCTGAGAGTCCCAGGCTGAAAAGAGGGGTGTGTGCATTGCTCACAGGCTGCACTGCATCTGTAGCATCTAGGACATGGCCAGGAGGCTGCAAGTAGCTGTGCAGATGGACAACGTCATACACGGGATGCACCTTCATCCTCATCCTCGTGCCCCGAGGAATGAGGGTGCATCCAACAACCAGTGCTCTTGAGCAAGATGGGGACCTCTAAAACCCCGTGCAAAAGCCCGGCTTGCAGCTT